>SNQJ01S0029861.1:57849-103548 GCA_010110895.2 Picea sitchensis
CCCACCCATATTGAGAAGTCGGCCCTGCCAGTGAAGAGACACTTCACACATGCCAGAACTTGTATAAATACAGGAGGCTAGGACCTCATTTGAACACAACTCACTTGCTCACTTTCTTAAGAGGCAAGCTACAATTACTAGTTGGAGAGAGGAGAAGAAGAGTGGCGCATCTTTTGGGGAGGACTATCTGTATTGGTTTGAGTTATCTCTTGACATTGTATTGGTAATTTATGATAAGGAAGTTTTTGCTGGGTTTTCTTCCCCTAGAGGGTTTCCCAGGATAAATGATGTGTCTCTTGTGGATGTGTATTTCTCAGTGATCTTGTTCTTATGTTGCCCTTATCTATTGAAATGCAAAGAACTATAATAATGTCATAAACATTAACAACAACTCATGTGGGGGAGAAGGCTAGCAGGTGACAACACCAGAATGGATGGAGGTGAGGGTGCTACAGAGCCGCCCATAGGGACCCTAGGGATAAATTTCATGGGATATGATTGGACAATGCAACTATGAGCAGAGGGAGGGAGTTCATGCCAGGTTGGAATATATACCTGAAGGGGCCAAAGGAATCCCACAACTAACGATGTGAAGGAGGCCGCTAATGAGGACCTGTACATACAAACCAAATACCCGACGTGAAACATATATGAAAATAAAACATATATAATAGATTGATAATGAAATGTAGATAGGTGATGTGTACCTATTCCCGGGGTGCCAAAAGGGGTCCTCGATGCTTCAGAATGAAATGAGTATCCGAGAGTATCATTGTGAAGGTGAGGGATTTTGGTGGCAAACCCCATAGGTGTTTTATGACTTCTCGTACCATGATATTGATTTCATATTCCACCCAGACATGCGGTTTCCACCGAGTGAAGAGTGGGGTGATAGAGGTGAGTATGTTGTACTTTCACATATTTTCATGGCATTTGATTTGATATGCTTGTAAGTCCCAGGTATTGATACACCTTTTGTGTTTTGGATATATATGTAGATCTGGGACCCATCGGTTGAGAGGTGGATGCAACATAGGGCTTGGAGGATGAGCAAGCTGTAGAGGGGAAGGCTAGGAGAAACTATCGATATGATGATGTTGGGGTGGGTCCATCATGTGTATCTAGGGAGAATCCTGCAACGGTGTAGGGTAGAGGTGAGCGAGCAGGGGGATCGAGACCGAGATATGGAGGATTTGTGGCAATGGTTCGAGGTTGTGCTGGACGGGGTGCTTGAGGACCTGTGTCTAGAGATTTAGGATGAGAGAGCCCTAGAGTAGTGCATTAGAGGGGACCTAAACTACTGGTCTCAGATTCGATGGGCAGCGGTAGTAAGGGATTCCATGACTGGGAGGATCCTTGCGAGAGATATGTCCCCTAGGGGGGACCCTCCAACGAGTGGGGATTTACCCTAGCTAGGGTCACCCTAGGTGATAGTGTGACATGTCACAGGAATAGCCTGATTTTCTATGATGTATAAGAGTCTTATGAAATCCCATTTTTTATATACCGAGGGTTTGATTGAGAGGGCCTACCCGTGGAGCTAAGGCATGTTGTATTTTTGTTTCAAACACATATTTGGCATTGATGATCTATATATGAGTAAACTGTTTGTATATTTTATGCGTCTGATGTTACATGGATCACAGACACGATACACATTGTTTTGATGGTGGACAATGAGTTGAGAATATAAGAGAACACTAAGGTGTCTAATATGAAGGTGACTAGCCTCGGAGAGGATACCAATGAAAACATCATATTTTTCTTGGTTATTGGTGGCAAGACTAAGGAATATGCCACTTGTATGGAGAAACACATGGCCGGGGGTGTTAATGGCCTAGGCTGCCAAAGCAAGATTTCGGGTCCAATTGCTGGCTCCATCCGCGTACACATAGGGTCCTTTCCAAAGGGACTCGAATTTTTCGTGGTTGAGAGTATTGTGGGTTATTTCATAGGCCAACACAAGGTTGCCTTCGATAAAACATCGAAGGTTGACTTGAAGGTAAAAGTTGGCTTTGGACCGCTTCTTAGTTGCTTCTTTGTTTTGTAACGAGGCCCATCGATATTCATTGAGAGATTCAAGGGCGAGCAACTGTTGCTCAAGTGACAGTGTGCCGAGCAGGATCTCGATCACAATGCACATCGTTGGGATTTCTCACTCTATGGGGAGTAGGGAATCGATGTCGTGGACTACGTGAAAGGACGTGAAACTGATATCCGTTTTGAAAACTATCTGATATTCCCATAAGGCTGAGAAACACATGTGGTGCCAATTGGTCTTATGTTTGTCAACTGTACATTGAAGCATGGTTTTTATAACTTTTTTGATTGCTTCGAATTTTCCATTAGACTGTGGGTAATAGGGTGAGGTGATTCATGGGTGAATCCCAATTTGGAATAGATCTATGCAAAGACTTCATTTTCAAAGTGCTTACCATGGTCAAATACTAGCTGCAGAGGAACCCTGAAGTGGTATACGATATGGTTAAAGCAAAAGTGCACCGCTATGTTGACCATGTTGTTCAATGTGGGCATAGCTTTGACTCATTTGGTGAAGTAGTCAATAAAGAATACGATGTATTTGTGTTCGTTGTTGGACGAAGGATTACACATCATGAAATCGATGCCCATTTATAGAAGGGGCCAACTGTGATGACTGGGTGTAAGAGGGCAGGGGGTTCCTGAGCCTTATGTGCATATAAATGACATTTGTCTCACCGCTTAATTGCGTGGATGCAACCATGAAACAACATGGGCCAAAATTAACCCGCCCGAATGATCTTTTGTGCAGTGGATATGCCTGATAAGTGACCTCCAGATGTGCCACTATGGCAATCATTGAAAACAATCTTTGCCTCTTCAAGGACAAGGCATCGTCAGAGGACACTGTCAATGCCTCTATGATAGAGAACCTCTCCTATGAGGAGGTAACATGAGTCTTGGTGTAGGATACGATGGCATTCATCCTGAGAAAGGTGAGGACTAAATTTTTGAGTTCAGAGATAGAACAAAATAACGTCATACCATGGGTTTGCGGACGATATGAGGAATAAATGCTCATCAGGGAAATCCTCATTGACCAGGGGGTTAAAGGAGTTAGATGGAAAGTCTAAGAGGAGCTTGGAAAGGAAAATGAATTTTTTTATCTTTGGGGTGGTGAACTCTAGGTCGTATTCTTGAAGAATGACGATCCATCGAGTGAATTTTTCGTTGATCTGGCGGTGACTCAAGAGGTAATGCATTCGGTTGGAATATGTGATGACTTCTGTAGTGCGAAGCAAGATGTAGTGGTGCAAATTTTGGATGACGAGGATGAATGCTAGAGCTAGATTCTCCTCATGGTTGTATTTGAGTGGTGGCCCTGAGAGGTTCTTGTTGATATAGAATATAACATGTTCACATTGATCATCATTAACCTGAACGAGGACTTTGGCAACTAAAATATTTGAGGCAGATAGGTAGAGTATGTAATCCCTATCATAGTCTGGGGTATTGATTAAGGGGGATTGGTTGAGTGCCTCTTTGAGTGAATCAAAGAAGGCTTGGGCATGTTGGTCCCAATGAAACAAAATTTCACTTCGTAGTACTCGTAAGAAGCCATGGGTGCGAATGGCATAGTTAGGGACGAAATGTCGCAGGAAATTGGCTTTGCCTTGGAGGCTCTGTAATTGGCATAAATTCATGGGAGGAGGCATTTCATTGATTTCCTGAACATTAAGGGGGTCTACGATAATGACCTATTGGGATACGATGAAGCCCAATAGGCAGCCTGCAGTGACGCATAAGACACATTTAATAGGTTTTAGCCAAATGTTGTATCTTTGGAAGCGTTCAAAGATGATCCTTAGATCCTCTATGTGGTGGGAACGTTTCTTGAAGCAAGCTCCGAGGTCATGAGAGTAGGAAAGAATGATGTGAGCGAGATCATGGAAGGCAAATGACATCATGTGTTGGAAAGTTGACCTTTAATTTTTGAGTTCGAAGGGAATGACACGATAGGAAACGGTGGCCCAAGGGGTTGTGAAGGCATTTTTGTATTGATCTGCACGAGCGGATTTGGATTTGGTTATAGATGAAAAATCCCTCCATGAGGGAAAGGACTTCATGACTGGCACAGGCACCGATGACTTGGTCGATGAAGGGAGTGGGAAAGTTGTCTTTGGGAGATGATTGGACACCCAAGATGTGTATGCGATGGGGTATATGAAGCCAACTATACATAGTTTGTCGATCTCGACTTTGATTGCCATGGCTTTGGAAGGGTGAAGGGGGAATTGCTTTTTGCGAACAGGGGCAATGTCAGGCCAAGTGTCAATGCGATGTTCAACAATGGCTACCACATCCCAATATTCCTGGAAGAGGGCCTGATATGCTGAAATTTCCTCTCGGGGTCATGTGGCCCCTAGAGTGATTTCTTCCACGATATTATGTTTGATCGAGATGTCAATATTGATGGTGGGTGAAATATTTTCCATGTTACCTTCTTCAAATGCATCATGTGCGGGTATTGTATTTTTGAACCAATCTACATGGTTCGAGGGGATGAAATATTTAGCCTCGATGGTAGAGACAAGGGCATCTGTGGGTGACCGAAAGGTGTTGTGGGCCAAAATGAAGGATTGATGATGAAAGGAATCCCATTGGTAATATGGTGCACATAGAACCTCTAGAATGTCTTCGTCGGATTGAAAGGAGATGGAGTATATGAAGTCTATAACAGGCGAGAGGGGGGTGTCAAGACTCATGGGGGTAATAGGTGAGGCATATAGTATCTATGGAAAGAGGTGGGGTTGGGGATTGGGTATCATCATTCGATCCTGAGGTGGATGGACCTACAAGGGGGGAATGAGGACCATCAGTATATGTCATGAACCAAATATCCATATATGAATTGGATGTACAATGGTATGGGGGAGGGGGAATCTCATAAATTGGTGTTACAAGATAGTTGGGTGGGTTTGGTGTGAAGTCTATGCCTTGTGTTGGAATAGATATGGTAAGTAGGGTTGAAGGACAAAGGTTTGGTTTTGGAGGGGGGATACATAATTGTTGGGATGAGGATTGTGTACAGCTTGGTCCATCTAGTTGTGTATAGGTGGTGTAATGGGTGGGATGGAATCCCTCCAGTGTGTTCTTCCCTCAATGATGAGCGAGCATTGATATGTGTAATGATCCATCTGCTAACATAACATGAAAGGGCATCACATGTGCTCGTTTACTGTCGTATAAATATAGTGAATGCCAGTAATTGTTGATACAAAGGAGATAGTTTGGGAGGATGTGGGTAATGTGGTTTGGTGTACCGATGCTAGGGTGTTCCTAAATTCAGGGAGGGCCAGATAGAGGTGTGTGTAACGGTCGTGATGAGAGCAGATTGTGCAAGCGTGCTTAGTTCTCAAACTAGGGGGTTTGGAGGAAGAAGGTTTCGGGGAGGCTGATGGAGCTACTAGTGTGGGTAGCAGCGACGCACTTATGGGTTTTGGGATGAGATTCCACAACTCAGGTAAAGAAGAGAAGATATTGGTAGGATGTCCAACGGTGTTCCACAATGCACATGGGGGTGGTATGTGTGGTGGGGAAGGGAGGGGAGGTTGCTTATTTTTCTGTGTACCTCATTGGTTTGTGGTGGTACCCTCTTTTCCATAATTAGGGTCTCATGTGGTGGTAGCATTTCCACCAACTGTGTGACTGGTTGGATGAGTGGGTAGGTGAGCCATATATTGCGGCAATGGGACCACAGGTTGAGGAGGAAGATATAAACTCGGTACCATAGCTGGTGGTTCCAAATACCATACAAGGATGGATATGACCATATTTAGTAAAGTAAGGGTAGCAACAAATTGATATGATGTTACTCATGGGGGAGGATAAAATAAGGGTATTTAGGTAATGGCCTGTGGGGCCATTTACCAAATAGGGATTTGACCCATGGGTGGTGGGTTTTTGATTGATTCTCCTAAGGGTGGTCCCTTAGGAATCTCATCTTGTGTAAGAGGAGGGGTAGGAGGATGATTTAATGAGTCTCTGGTAGGACGGGCGTCAAGAATATCCACCCCATTTGAGGTAACTATACATACATTGGCGGTGTCGAGGGTGGGACTGGGGTGTCCCAGATATGAACTTAGTAAGGATGGGTCATGAAATAGTCCTGGTCTGACATCTACCATTGGTACGAGGTTGGTGCTTGAGTGGATGAGTGGAAAGACGTTATCAGTGTGTCTTGATTGGTTAGGTTCATAGCGGGTCAGTTGGTCAATGGTGACAATTTTCCCAGTGTGAGGGAATAACATGGTACAAATGACTGAGGAATATACAACCTACATGGCATACATTTAGCTTTGGTCGAAAATGATATTGTAATCCAATGGTGCGTCTATGAATTCTATGTCTATTAGGATTGTCTTTCCACCTAATTCTACCAGAACGTTTTCATAAAAGCCTTCTCGTTGGGATGGTTTATCGTCATAAGCACGAAGGGTGATGGAGGAGGGGATCAACTTGGGTGAACCGAGTTGATACCATACTATTTTGGACATGATGCAAGTAGATGCTCCTTCATCAATTATACAACGATGAATGATGATATTCCAAATTTTGACTAGAATCTGTAATACGACTAAGGATGGGAGTCATGGGTTTTTTCTTTCTAAGTCAAACGTGATTAGACGGGTTTTTACAGGATCTACTGCCCCCAATTGCGAGAGTAATTCCTTTTGTTGGGAGGTTCATGTTTGCAGGACTTCCATAACTAACATGTGAGTGGGTGATTGTGTGATATCGTCAATAATACTGTAGCTATGGGTGGCCCGAGCATGGGGATTATGCACATTCTTGTGCAATGGTGTGTGAGGCATGCGTGAGATGGATTTAGTGTTAGGACGAGGGATCATCAAAGGTTGTTCAATTGGTGGTTGAGGAGCTTCCGAGGTGGTAGGTTATGGATCAAGGTGTGTACCATATTGGCAACTGTGAGTTTGCAAGAGAATTTCCTCTTTAATGGTAAGGAGGATACTGCGGTCAGTGGTATTACCTAAGTGGGACTAGTCAGGTGGAGGGAACTGACCTTGTGGGTGTGGGAATTTGGCCACATCTAGTTGAGTTTTAATGAATCCTTGGTGTGGGATCAGGTTTTGTAATACCACCGATGGTGGTGGTGGTGTATAAGTGGGAGGTCCATGTGGTGGAGCTTAGGGATTAGGTTCCCTCTGGGGGTTCATGGTGTCCTTCATACATTTGTAGTCAACGATTTGGGGGAAATGGTGAGTGTAATGGCCATATTCACCACATAATGCATGAGGTTAGTTGGTTCAAATATTGTTATTTCTCTCTTGGCATGGTTGTCCATTGTTATTTCACCCCTGAGGGTTTAGGTTGGGTGGGCATTGGTTTCCCCCAAATTAAATATTTTTTTGTGGAGGGTTCCCACTTTGTCCTTGGGTCCTAGTATTTCCTTTCTTTCGATTATTATTGGGCTGGTGAGGTGGGTTGGTCATATTCAACTGTTCAAAATATTGAAATTGTTGGAGAGAGGAATGTTGGATGAATTTGAACCCTTCCCGGCGTTGTCCGTGTGGGGGTACTACAGGTTGGGGAGGACCTGGAAAGGGATAACATCGGTTACCTTGTGGGGGTCCATATGGGTTGTAAGAAGTGGAGGTGGCTCCATTATTACTAGGTGGATATGNGGGGGGGGGGAATCAATTTTGGGACAGGTATTGGTTGGGGAAGGTATGTGGGTAGATGTGTACCCATGGTAGGAAGAGGAGGTAGCATGAATGGTGGAGGGTTTGGTGGGGGAGGGTAATATGGAGTTCCCCCATATGGTGGAAAGTATGGATTGGTCCAATATGTGGGTATCGACTGTGTGTGTGGTTGAATATGAGCCATGGAGCCAATCAACCCATCAATGACGTGCGATGTTCCAGGTTTATCTTGAACAAAGGGAAAAAGACTAGGAGTATCTAGGAGAATAATATATATGTACCCTGATTTGGATTAGTTGAGGTCAAACTATTGCGCCTTAGTGATGGCTTCATCTTTAGTTTGGGGGAGGGTTGTAGCCACATCTTTGGCAAGGGTAGGGACAAGAAATCAGAGGAACCGATATAGCCTTTGTTGTGGGGTGGTATCTACCTTATGTATGGTTCAACGTCTACGTCACTCATGAATATGGTTAGAAATATGAGTGATAATTGTTTGTTTTCATTCTGAAATAATCTCCAAACGAGTGTCATGATGAATAAGGAGTTGAAAAAATGACAGGAATGCTTTGGCTAGAGATTTGAAGGTTGCATGGGATCCAAACTTCTCATATATGTACCATTTGGTCTCATTTCCAGTGAGGGTTCTCTGAAATAAACGTAAAAGAACATAATCTTCCATTATGGTATTGGAAGAACACCATAAGTGGAAGGACATGACATGGTTGGCTGAGTCCTTTCTGGATTTTCCTTCAAACTTAGGAATGTCATAAGGTAGATTTGTGGGCATATTCAACCAAGTGGGGTTGTGAAATATGGAATCGTTTGTTAGTATGGTTAGATATGGGATATTGAGTGAATCCAAGTAGGGCATGAGGGGGGTGGATCCTGCCATGGTATGAGAGGAAGTGGTTCCTTGGGAGATTGTACTTTGTGAAAAAGTTTGAGCTCCGCCTACTTGTGGTGGCAGGTTTTTTTGTGAGTTACTTTGGATATTGGTTCCAAGAAAAGTATCCCCTAGCAATATTGAGCCTATTACCATAGCACTAACTAGTGTATGTGATGGTACTACTGATGTATAAAAAAAATTAGGAATACCACCCAAAAATGGGGGTAAGTTTCTCAAGCGCCTAGAGCAATGGGGTTACTGTGGTTCCCCTATGATTCTATCCTAGAGGTGGGTGTGTGTAAATGGTGGTGAAGAATGATAGGAAAAATTTATTTCAAATTAATTTAAACAATGTATTCATAAAACTACATGTAATCAAGTGGTGAAAATCATACATCAAAACAATGTGAAAGGTAGTTTGGGATTTTTGTAACTTCGCGTAGGGGGAAAAAATCAAATAACAAGTGCACATGTCCTATCTGATGTAACGTCCTTTCTCTCCAATAACAATGGACCTACAAAAAAGTACTCAACAGTGGGGCTAGAACCCAGTTGAGGAGAATCTAGTGAAGGGATGAACAATCAATTATAATGAGGGGTGAAGGGGGAATATCTCGGAAGTACTAGTGATATTTCCCAACAATCGTTCAAAATATGATTGAGGTGTTATTTCAGCCCACAAATGCCACCTTCGGTAAATATATCCTAGATTGGTCTACTAAGATACCTCGATCAAGAAAAACATTTAGATTTTTAGCCTCAGTAATTGGTCACAGGCTGGATGCTTTCCAAGGGTTGGGTGACCCAAGGAGGAACGCACAAAACAATTGAACCTCGACCTTCGACCCTTCATAGGTGTCTCCCTTCCTTATGGTGTAGGAATTCTTGAGTGGGAGGATTTTGGCACCATAATTCACAAATTTCTAAGTTTCAAGTGAGAAATGATGATGGGGAGTTATTTTGATTCCTATCCCCAAAATCGTAACTTATACTACCGAATTATTCTGTGTTCCTCCTGTGGAGGTTAGAAAGTGGGTTGATAATCATTGTTTTTAGAATGTGAGAATAGGATGTGAACTTGGGTTCATGGAACAAATTCATTTTTATGATGGTGTGCCAAAAGGATCTTTACTAAACAAGTGAAGCCAAACAAAGAGTTTCAAGTATCTAGAAAATTGTTTTTGAGTGAGAGTGTGTGCAAGGAGTGGTGATGGTGAATTTAAAAAAAAAAAAGTTAAATTCAAAATTTTAACATGGTGGACATCATGTGGTTCTTTACTTGTCTTGTTTAGATAACTTACTAAATTTGTTCAAATGACCCTTGCAAACGAAAGAATATTAAGCTAAGATGGAGGATATGGAAATCCTTACTTTGACTCTTTTATCTCCCTATGATGTTTTGTAATCTAAGAAAGCTTGAAAACTATCCCTAGATTGTGATCATATGAATATGTATGGGCCCTTCTAATGTGTTATCCCCATTTTTTGGATAACTAAGGAGATTATGTCTCGAGGCCCTCAAGTTGTAGATATGGAGTGCCGAGAGAGTACAAGACCATCAATACCCTTTTGTACAGTTGGAAACCCCTCTCACCACCAAAGTTGATCACAAATTTCTAGTTGGTATCCACCACATCAACTAGATTTCAGAAGTAAGTGGGCCTTGCTCCATGAGGTACAATTCAGTATTATGGTGAGAATCATTTCAATATTTAATCCAATTGAGTATGTTGTATCTTAGATTGATCTATTTTTCATGATATAAGTTTGGAAATTATGCCTTTTTCCCTGCTTCACCTTGGTGGTTGACATTGTTCTCTAGTAAGTGGTCTTCCTTGGGGATGGATTTTCTAATAGGAAATCCCTTAAAGATCCATCATACTCTTCCCGAACATACTTACCACTTTCCATCATTATTCCCCTCCACTTCCTTATCTCTTGGGATTTTAGGGTGTATTGATCCAATAAGGGGTTGTCCCTAATTCTATGGGAAGAAGGGGCTGAAGGTCCAGAGGGGTTGATGTTGGGTAAAAGGTAAAATCCTTGTATAAACCTTCCATATGGTTCACCCAGGGATCACCCAAGAAAGAACTGAAAAACTTATCTTTGAGTAAATGGGACCACAATATAAGAAAGAATGCTTAAAAGGTAAGTTGAAGGATATGAGGTCTCATCACGAGATGACCTATCACGTCCATGAATATCTAGTGGTATGACATTGCCATCATCTGGTCACCAAACCGGGGTCATGGCTCTCAGTTGCATGGCTGAGAGAAAGAGGGTCTGATCACGAACCAAACTTCTCATTTCCGCTACGTGTTTTTGGGTGACATTGCCATCATCTAGTCACCATGTTAGGGCAGTGACCTTCAACCTCTTATTATTCTATATTGAAAGAAAATACAAATAAATAAGGATAAAAGGAAATTTATGGACTTGGAAAAAGTGCATTGCAAACAAAGGTACCACACACCCTATACAAAGGCGCCCATGAATGAGACACTACAACCCCTTGTATGTCATGAGCCCTATTCCCATTGATTCTTGACCCCAACCACTTAATCCACTTTACATGGCTTAAAGAGGGATATCTTGGAAACTCTCCTTTATTTAGGGAAATATCTTCCCAATAGGACACCTCGTCAACCCTCCCATATTCAAGCTTGACAAGTCACATAGTGTCTTTGAGCAATTAATTGTTTGATATAGTGATATTTGATGCACATGCTTAGATGGATCATTTATTGATTGGATTCACTTATCATGATGTTATGACTTGATATTCTTGGAGGGTGTGCTCATTTGTCTTTGCAAGACCTAGTTGGTGGACAGTTTTGGGAGAACAAGCCTAGCTTGAGATTCCATGGGGCTACAATCCCACAGGTTGTATGCCAAGGGCCCGCATGCCAGATGAGAAATATCAGACTTGGAATGCCTTTATGATTACTTGGAGGACATAGCCTATCCCCCACATGTGAAACGTTTTTCATAGGAGGGGAAAAACGTCACTTCTAGAGGCATGGCGTCACCTAGGGGGGTTAGGGATTTGTGGTGAGGTGCCACTCATTGAAACATGGAAGTTTTGAGGAGAAGAGGGTGTTAACCATGATGAGATCATATATATGCTTTACATGTGGCATTTGGAGGCCTACCCATTCTTCTCCAACACCAACGACTTATTCAAAGTGGAAAATGTCCCTTAAAGGGGAGACGTCCATGTAAAATTAAGGTTTATTTGTGTAAAAGTGAAACTTAAAATGAAATTGTATAATATACTTTGCTAAAGGGGGTAATATTATCATTGTTGACCCCTAGTCTTGTGGTTTACCCCTTAATTTGTGGACAAGTCACCTTGGTGGCATTTTGTATAAATAAGAGATCATCATATCTCATTTTAACATAACTCTCCCACATTGTGAGAAGCATTGGTCTGGAATTGCTTCTATTTTTGGCTCTATTTGTCTCTTGTGCACTTTTTTATGGATATATTGATGAATGGTTGATGGAGGAGTGAGGCTCTAGCCTTGGATGAATGCTTTCTAGCTTTTATGGTGGATTATCTTGGCATCTTTCTTTATTTTTGTATGATCTTTTACTCTTATGATATCATTCTTTTCAAGTCAAGGATTTGTGTGATAGGTGCTAGGTGGGAAGTATAAGGGATTACACCCCCACCATAGTCTTCATCATTTTATGCTTCATGTTATTGGTTAAATAAGGGTTTTCTAAGAGAATTATAAGGGCATACACCCTCTTAGCTTAAACCCTAGCTAGAGAAACTTGCCTTAGGAAGTAAAAGGGCTTACACCCCCAAGGAGGTAGCCTCTATAGATATTTATTTATTTGGATCCATTAACCCAATAGTAAAGGCACTAGTCGTATTTGTTTTGCATTGGAGATATACAATCATTGCCTTGGGAAACGTGAATTTTTATCTTTTGAAAGGTCACTTGCTTGAACTTGGTTTGCCTCATTGAGAGGAGTATTCCCATAATAGGGTGTCCCCTCTCTCCCAATAATTTACTTTCTATTACAAACCCTAACCTACAACCATTAGGGCTGATTTAACCTAGATAAACTACTAACCATAACTATTAAACTAACCCTTGACTAGTTCCTAAATTTTGCTCATTTACTCTACTAATTTGGGCGCATCTTTTAGGATAATTGTTGGCATGTTTTGATGGTGTAATTTCGTGATAAAATTGAATGAATTCTACATCCATAAGGCTGAAATTGTTTGCAGAAAACACATGTTATAACAACTTGCTTTATTCATCCTTAAAAGTGTCATTTTTCAGTCATAATTGATTGCCACACTCATTGATAATATTGTTAAAAGTATTACTTGCTGATATAAACTGTCATCTACTGCTGAAAATTAGGGACAATAATCTTAACTTGTTTATACATACTAACATATATCATTTCAAGTTGGATTTTCTTGTGTCTCGAGAAGGTACAATCATCCAGAGAAGTACTATACCTTTGGGGCAACAATAACTTAACTTAAAAGGAATATCTTCCCATTTTACACTCTACTTAGACTTGACCTCTAGGGGATTCACTTCCATTTCTTTCCATCTCCAATGTCAATTCCCCTAGGTTCACCAAGATCACCTCCCTAGAGTGACCTAATCACCCTTGAAGTGTGGGACCTACATCGAGGTGACATTGGGTGTAGGATTTCCAAGTTTTAGCACTTTCTTTGTGGTTGGGTTGGGATTTTCCCAACCTACAACTTGCACTATAACACAAAGCTTTAAACTTCATAAGTGAGTTACTCTAGAATTTGAAACTATCCTATGATTGTGTACATGTGGGCATGCATGGGCCCTTATAAATCTTAGATTTAAGTTTCAAAATAAGCTAAGAGGTATCGACCTCTCCTAGATATTTGGTTGATTTTTCTTTAAGGGAAATGAAGACTCGTTTAGGAAATCTGTTTTCTAATTTCCAAGATCACACTAGGGTGTGAGGAAAGAACATACTCCAATATTACTTAAATAAGTTTCTAGTCCCGAATTAGTGTGATGACTTTGTAAAAGAAAAGCAGATAATGAAATTCACATACTAAGCTTTAGGCCATCCATGTGGCAAGAAAGGAAATAAAAGATGCAAAGGTTCTTTTTATCCTCCCTAAATGTCTATGCGTGGTTTTAAGCTATGTATGCAAGAGTGGATCTCCAAGCCTACTTTTAATGGATTTTACAATAGTGCATAAATCAAATCTAAACTACTTAGTGGAAGTGAGCTTCTCAAGCCTTATAATTTGGAAAAAATAAGACTAGTGTGTGGATAAAACAAAAACAATCGCACACAAATCAAAGAGTGCGCAAATGAAGAGTTATGATAGAGTGCGGATGTGCACGGACCACGAGACTATTTTCTACGAACTCACGTGCAGGAAAAGAAGTTGGTGGGACAAAAAATTTGAACAATTTCACTCAATGTGGGATGAAATCTTGCTCTCTGAAGGTGTGAATAGGTCGTTTTTAATCCTTGAAAACACAAATGAGTGAGAAAGAAAACTTTAATATCCTAATTGGGGTGGATTTTGATCCACATCCCTAGTATGGTCGCCAATATGTTGGGTTCTTTTTGTCACTTGGGTGAGAAAAAAGAGGTCCCTTAACTATCTAGTTAGGCTAGCAAGACAACACATCAATTTTTTTATTTTATTAGTGGCTCAACTAAGTAGAAAACAAGAAGTAAACAACAAAGAAATAAAACTAAACTAAGCATGTAACAACTAAAATTGATGCTAGAAAGAGACACAAGGAATAACGACCAAATGAGACTGATATTCAAATTGATAAAACTTTGGATAAATATGGGAACTTATGAATCCCCTCTTCCTCCTTGGGAAGGCTTTTGAGTCCCCAAATACAAAGTTTTCTCTCTTCTAACAATGGATGAAAAATGAAAATACAATGGTGAAGAATTGATAGTTGAACTTCTCAAGAGGAGAGAGGTGAAACACTTTTTATGGATTCTCAAAGAGTTATGGGAGAAATATGGCTTCTCAAAGACAAATTGAACAACATAACAATACTCAAATTGCTTCTTCCTCTTTGCATACAATGGTCCCTTTATTTATAGGAGGATGGAATTTTTTTTCCAAACTAGTTAACAATGTGAATGGGAGGCCTTTGGAGGTACCTCCCATCCCTTTTAGTGATCCCAAGGTGGAGTTTGGTGGTGATTGTGGGTATGGGGAAAGATCCACTCCATCCTAGAAGTGGTTGGAGCCCAAACAAAATCATCAATGCGTCGTTTTGGCATCCGCGCAAGTATTCTGACTGTTAGTCACGCGTAACACACACTGTGTGCATTGTACTCATGTTAGATCACACAAATGTGAGCACGTTGATTGTGTTGAATACGCGTGGAAATTTAGAACCACTTTTGTATAGTTTTTTGCTTATTTTTCCAAACTTAGTGTAATCCTTCAATAATTTTTGGGAGTATTTTGTGCTTGGGATGAATTTTTCTTCATCCATTTTTTGTGTTTGTGGTGAGCAATTTTTCGGTGATAACAATATATTAGGGGATGTATACTTTGTTGTACTATCAATACCAGTAACAAGAAGCAAGGTATATATGATCCTTTACTTGTACCCATTTGATCTTGGGAAAACATTTCCATGGATTTTGTAAGAGGTTTACTAACCACACGAAAGGGACATGACTATTTTTTTTGGTAGTTGACAAGTTCAACAAAATGTGCATTCTCATGCCTTGTAAAAATACCATCAAGGGATAGGAAGCAACAAACTTGTTCTTTGAACAAGCCTGGGTGCACTTTGGGATACCAAGGAGCATCATCTCAGATAGGGATACCATATTTCTGAGTGAATTTTGGACTACATTGTGGGAGAAGATGGGCATTAATTTGAAGAGGTCTACAAAATTCCATCCATAGATAGATGGGAATACAAAACTAGTCAACAAGACTTTGGTGCAACTTTTGAGGGGTTACAGTTAGAAGCATCTAAAGACCTGGGATGAAAATTTGATCTATATATTGTTACCCCCCCAGGATAGGGGTAACTAAGGATATCATGTCTTGATGCCCACATGCAACAAACATGGAGTTCCAAGAGTTAGATTGACCAGTAGAGCCCCGAGGGCCCCTCTTTTTCATGAGCGCCTCATTGTTCATCATCAGTAGCAAAGAAACATCCACCACATCGGCTTGGTATGAAAAAGAAATGGTTCTTACTCCATGAGGTAACAATTTTGGTATCATGGTAAGTCTCATTTTGATACTTGAAGCATTTGAGCATGTTGCAAAGGATCCTTTCTTTATTTTTGAACATTTTCTTGGAATTTATACATTTTGTCTAGTTTCACCTTGGTGAGTGACATGGTCTCCTAGTAAGTAGGTCACCCTTGGGAAAAGGGTTGATATTGGGTGGTTCTTTGGGTTTCTAGTTTCATTGACCCAAGAAGGGAATGTACCTCATTTCATGGGAAGAAGGGGCCGATGGACAAGAGGTAGATTGTGGATGCTATAAAAGAATAATAAAATGATGATAAAAATAAAGTGAACATAGAAAATAAGGACCAAAAAAAGTTGGTCCAACTTGATCTCTATTCATTCAGTGACCACCCCAGTCCAAAAATTAATGCTAAACCTTGGAAACACTTAAAGGGCCCCCCTCAAATTTACAAATTATAAATGAAAGCAGGGATTGGAAAGATGGAAAAAAGGGGTTTGGAAAAAGGTGGCACACAAATATTGGGTAACTCAAGAGCAAGTTCACCCTCTACAAAGGCACTCATAAATGAGACAATATGAACCCTTGTATGTCAAGGAAACCACACCTAGAAGTCTTTCCCAAAAATACACCTCACACTCACTACATGACTTAGATAGGTTCCTCTTAGGAAACATCCCTTGACTTGGGGTTTGACTTACCCAATAGGGCACCATGACACCCATCCCATATCTAAACTAGGCAAAGCTTATAAGGTTTTTGAGAATTTGTTTAATTTGNGATGCACATGTTTGGGTGGTTATTATATTAGATATGTCTTACTTGGAATGATTATTGTGACTTGTGGACCCTTGGAGGGAATATATGTTTGTCTTTACAGGACCTTTCCTGATGAATATGTATTCATGGGGAGATGAATTTGTTCAGACATCCAAGAGGGATTTAGAGCCCAAAGACGGATGCTAAACCCCACATTTTGGGCACATGAGATCATGGACATTTCACTTTGAGGATGGAGGGAATTTCCTTTGGAGGCACCTTGGCATGACTAGATGATGAGCTCCCACCATTTTCCACTTGGATGTTGGCCTTTGGATTCCTAGATGTCACTTTCATAGACCATGATATCACCCTTGGAGGCGTAGGGATTGATGAAGATAGTTCCAAAGATGGTTTGGTGGAGGAGGACACTTGGAATAGAATTTGGGCACATGTGGGAATGATGTATGACCTTTGGAGGCCTAATGGTCCACACTTCCATTCTAGATGTCACACTTTGGAGCTTAAATTCACCCTAAAGAGGGATGACATCACCGTAAAGAGGGATGGTGTCACCATTATAGGGTTTATTTCATGTAAAATTTTAATTTTGTAAACTGGAGAAACAATTTGAAGAGATTGGCTTGCTTGTATTTTTTAAGTTGACAAATTAAGTGGACAAATAGGTCAATATGATCCTATAAATAAGTCTCTTGACATTTCATTTTTATCATCATTTTTTCTCTCACACAAGAGAGGATATGGTCTAAAATGTTTTCTATCCTTGGGTGATTGGTCTCTTTTACCTCATGCACTAGCCTTTGGAGGACAATTTTTTGATATCTCTTGTAATTTTTTGGTGGAATTTTTTGCAATTAGGGTTTTCTCTTGTCATCGTCCTCGTGAAGTAAGTAAACTTTTGCAATTTTTATATCATTAATTATTTATTGTGAATTTACTTGTTCATATTGAAGATTATTTGTTTGGATAAAACCCTAAGAGAGTATCATAAGGTGCTTCCTCCTCTCACAAAACACATATTTCATTAAATTTAGAAAAATTCTATTACACGGACTTCATAAACATTGAGTTTTTTGTAAATCGCCATATTAAACTAAGATGAGATAAACTAGCTAGTGACCATGAATAGGTTAAACATGGGACTTCTAGGTACAATAGTATAAATGCATGGTAGGAATGGGAAATCAACTCTTATAAGAAATCGACTTGAGATAAATCATCTTAGTATGATTAACATTCAAGTGATATATTATTGTTATGGACAACAAACCTAACTCAATGTTTGAATTTGGTGCCTAATGACTCGATCCCCCTTGCCACAATTGAGGGGGGTGTGGGTGGGAGTTGTTGATCAAATGACGGTGTTGTGAGGATTTCCTAAGTGGAGGGAGGGTGCCTCCCTTGCATTGTCTTGGTACATGTCTAAATAGAAGTTAAATTTTTCTACTTATTATTTTCTTTAAGAATTACTGGGGAGGAGGTGATCATTCTAGTAGTGTTCAGTGGGGGAGGCAGTCTGAGTAAAACATATATAAGCCTAAAGTATTCTCTCATGTATATTAAGGTTGATCTAGGTATTTGAAGAAGTTTGTAACTAGCACTGTTGATCTATATCCACTCAAATCCATGAAGTACATCAAGTGGAAGTGCTTAAATGGGGATTCATTTTGGTCCATTGGAAATTTTCATGGACCAAAGTAAATAAGTGAGCTTTGAGAACTACTTAACATAATAAACTAAGCAATGGAGGCAAGGGTCTTCGAAGAGTGGTGCACAAGGAAACCTGAGTATCAATATCTCCCTATCAAAATGGTCGATTTTGAAAAACCACTGACCAAATGTAATAATGTCATCCAACTGTAGAGAAAACTATGGAATTGAATCATTACTTTCACCAAGTCTACGAGAAAATGATAAGAATTTTAAATAGCGAAGAGATAGATGTTGAAACTTATTTTTCAAGGATTTTAGTTGAACTTTATATATGTCTCAAATTGTGATGTGTTATTGTTGCAAGTATTTGCTACATCCATATAATTTACTTCATTTTGATGCATACACTAGTCTAACCATAGCTTAACATACTAAGAAATTGCTTGGAATAATTGGGAATTGACCTACTGGATATATGTTAAGTTTTCACTGCCTTTTCATGCAATTATGATCTAACTTTCTTCTTGTTGTTACAAATATTTAATTGTTGTTGTAGACTGTTATATCATTGAAAATTTGTACCAACATTAATTAATTCTTGTTTTCTACTGTCTCTTGAGGTATTATTTGCATACTGGTAGTTGGAAATATTATATACATGCTATAAATTGTTTTTGTTTGAAGCAAGTACCCAACACATCCTTTTATTCTTCAATTTCACAGATGTAGACTTTGACTTAGGTGATAAAGAGAGGTGGGGTAGGCTTGGTTAATGATATCCCCATTTTGTGGATAACTAAGGAGATTATGTCTTGAGGCCCTCAAGTTGCAGATATGGAGTGCTAAGAGATTACATGACCAACAATACCCTTTTGCACAGATGAAAACCCCTCTCACCACCACAGATGGTCACAGATTTCCAGATGGCATCCACAACATCAATTGGCTTCCGGAAGGTAGTGATCCTTGCTCCATGAGGTACAAGTCAATATTATGGTGAGCATCATTTCAATATTTTAGCCAATTGAGTATGTTGTATCTTAGATTGATCTAGATTTCATGATATATGCTTGGACATTATGCCTCTTTCCCTACTTCACCTTGGTGGTTGAATTTATTCCCTATTAAGTGGTATTACTTGGGAATGGGTTTGCTACTAGGAACTCCGTTAATGAGTCATTGTATCATTCCCTACCATACTTACCACTTTCCATCATTATTCTCCTCCATTTCCTTATCTCTTGGGATTTTAGGGTGTATTGACCCAAGAAAGGGTTGTCCCTCATTCTATGGGAAGAAGGGGATGAAATACTAGAGGGATTGATGTTGGGTAAAAGATAAAATCATTGTATAAACCTTCCAGATGCTTCACCCAAGAAAGCAATGAAACACTTATCTTTGAGTAAAGGGGACCCACAATATAATAAAGAACACTTAAAAGGTTAGTTGAAGGATAGGAGGTCTCATCACGAGCTGACCTATCATGTCCATGAATATCTAGTGGTATGAAATTGTCATCATCTGGTCACCAAACCAGGGCAATGGCTCTCAGTTGCATGGCTAAGAGAAAGGGGGTCTCGTCACGAGCCAACCTTCTCATTTCCACTAGGTGTTTGTGGGTGACATTTCCATCATCTGGTCACCATGATAGGGTAGTGACCTTCAGCCTCTCCTTATGCTATATTGAAAGAAAACAAATAAATAAAGATAAAAGGAAATTGATGGGATTGGAAAAAGTGCATTGCAGACGAAGGTACCACACACCCTCTACAAAGGCACCCATGAATGAGACTCTACGACCCCTTGTATGGCATGAGCCCTATTCCCATTGAGTCTTGACCCCAACCACTTCATCCACTTTACATGGATTAGAGAGGGATCTCTTGGAAGCTCTCCTTTACCTAGGGAAATATCTACCCAATAGGACACCTCGTCAACCCTCCCATATTCAAGCTTGACAAGTCACATAATGTCTTTGAGAAATTAATTGTTTGATATAGTGATCTTTGATGCAGATGCTTAGATGGATCATTTATTGATTGGATTCACTTATCATGATGTTATAACTTGAAATCCTAGGAGGGCGTTCTCATTTTTATTTGCAAGACCTAGTTGATGGATAGTTTTGGGAGAAGAAGCCTAGCTTGGGCTTCCATGGGGCTAAAAGCCCATAGGTTGGATTCCAAGTCCCACATGTTGGATGAGAAAGATCAGACTTGGAAGGCCTTGATGATGACTTGGAAAACATATCCCAGCCCTCACATGCCAAATGATTTTCCTAGGAGGGGAAAAACATCCTCTTTTTGAAGCTTGACATCATGTTTGGGGGGCTAGGGCATGGTGGTGAGATGATATGCATTGACACTTGGAAGTTTTGAGGTGTTTGAGGCTTTGAAAATGAAGGAAAACATTTGGATGCCTAGCACGTGGCTTTGGGAATCCTTAATACCCTTCTACATCACCAACAACCTTCTCCTAGTGCTAAAGCGTCTCCTAAAGGGGTGGCATCCATGTAAATTAGGGTTTTATTTGTGAAAAAGTGAAATTTTAAATGAATTGTTTAATATTACTTTGTTAAAGGGGGAAAGATTAGGGTTTTTGACTGCTAATCTTGTGGTTTACCCCTTAAATTGTGGACAAGTCACCTTGGTGACATTTTGTATAAATAAGAGATCATAAGATCTCATTTTAACATAACTCTCTGTCATTGTGAGAAGTATTGGTCTAAAATTTTCACTATATTTGGATATATTTGTCTCTTGTGCACTTTTTTTATGGCTATCTTAATGAATGGTTGATGGAGGAGTGAGGCTCTAGCCTTGGATGAATGCGTTGTATCTTTTATGGTGGATTATCTTAGCATCTTCTTGATTTTGGTATCATCTTTTACTCTTATTCTACCATTCTTTTCAAGTCAAGGATTGTTGTGATAGGATATAGGTGGGAATTATAAGGGAATACACCCCCACCATAGTATTCATCATTTTATGCTTCATGTTATTGGTTAAACAAGGGTTTTCTAAGAAAAGTATAAGGGCATACACCCTCTTAGCTTAAACCCTAGCTAGAGAAAATTTCCATGGGAAGTAAAAGGGCTTACACCCCCAAGGAGGTAGCTTCTCTAGCTCTTTATTTTATTTGACTCCATTAATCCAATAGTAAAGGCACTAGTCATACATTTTTGGCATTGGAGATATAAAATCATTGCCTTGGAAAACGTGAAATTTTATCTTTTGAAAGCTCTCTTGCTTGGAGTTGGTTTTCCTCATTGAGAGGAGTCTTCCCCTGCTAGGGTGTCCCCTCTCTCCCACTAATTTACTTTTCGTTACAAACCCTAACCTAAAGCCATTAGGGCTGATCTAACCTAGAGAAACTATTTACCATAACTCCTAAACTAACCCTAGACTAGCTCCTAAATTTTGCACACTAACTCCACTAATTATAGCGCATATTTTGGGATAATTGTTGGAATATTTTGATGGTGTAATTTTTTGATATAAGTGACTGAAAGGTACATCCATAAGGTTGAAATTTTCTACAGAAATATACATGTTACAACAACTTTCTTTATTCATCTTCAAAGTGCCATTTTTCAGCCTATATTCATTGCTAATCTTGATTCTGATTTGCTTAACTAGTTTAGATCTTTGTATGCTTATTGAGATGCTTTATTTACTCATATAAACTGTCATATATTGTTTAAAATTAGGGACAACAAGATTAAATTTCTGATCCATACTAACATATATCATTGCAAATTGGATTTTCTTGTGTCTCGGGAAGGTACAATCATCTAGAGAAGTAATATACCTTTGTTGAAAAAATCACTTGACTTACAAGACATTTATTCCCACATTTCACTCCAATTAGACTTGACCTCTAGGGGCTTCACTTCCATCTCTATCCATATCCATCTCATTCCCCCTAGAGTTACCGGGATCACCTCCCTAGAGTGACCTAGTCACCCTTGAAGTGCAGGACCTACATCGAGGTGAAATTGGGTGTAGGATTCCCAAGTTGTAGCTCTTGCTTTTTGGTTGGGTAAGAATTTTCCCAACCTACAACTTGTGCTATAAATTTTTGGCATCGTTGCAGGTGAATATTTTGAATCTTCTTTGTACCCTAATGACACTTTGGTAATGTTGGCACAGGGGCAGACCCAGGGTTCAACGCTACAACAACGCACCAACAAAATCCTAACTACCAACCCTTTTGGCAACACCTGCGAAGCAGATGAAGTCTCACCCGAGGTAGAGGCAGGGGTGGTTGCAGGACTCCAGTGTATGCAACCTTAGCTGGGACACAGATATGTGATTCTAATCCCTTAACAGAGAACTCAACAATTATATTTATCAATATTCAGTTCTTAGTTACAGCACAGTTAAACCCTAACCATAGTAAAACACAGTATTCAACTAGATCTAGCATCTAACAACACTTAGCATGATGAAACAGATCATATCTTAACAGATTCATCACTAAGCACATGTATCTAAGTCAGATCTAACATCCATTCATATTATTAAGCACATAGCATTAACATATCTATCCACCATTCATCTATGTTAAAACACTAAGCAAGTAAACATATAAATACATCAATACATCACACAGAGCAAAGAAACACAACATGTGCATGGTTCAACCCCACCCTGGGGATACATCCACCAACTCTTTGTCTTCTTTATTAGCTTCTTCAATCGGTTACATGCACAGAGCCTCAAAACCCTACTCCACATAGGACATGAGATCTGCATAGCTCGCTAGATCCTCCTTCCTCGAGTATATCTAACCACGCAGCCTTCCACAACCTCTTACAATGACTTTCACTTATCTCTGTAAGTCTCACATAGTATGCACAAAGCACTTACAGCTCTTGATCACATAGATCCAACTCTAGCACTCAACCATTCATTGTGTTCACTACAATGCCTCAACATCTATTTATACATTACGAAATAGGCCTAAGCATGGGTAAACCCATGGGCCGACATTCCCATACCCGTTACATAATCCAAAATCCCAAAAAGGGCCCTAAAAGGGGCTGAGATCCCGTGATCTCTGCTTCATCTTGCGCTCCACCTTCGACAACTTTTCGAAGTCCCAAAATCTGGTCAAACATGACGAAGAATCCTCAAAACTTGGTCAAGGGCCAACAGGCCCCCAACACTCACCTGTGACATGTCCCGAGTCACTCTGATCTTACTAGTCTTGCTTCAAAATCCTTGAGCGGCTTCGAATTATTACTGTACTATGACCTCCTGTTCAGTGAACTCTTGTATGACTGCTTCATTGACAGGTCCATTGAGGCATTGTTCAACTGTAGTGACAACTTGCTCCAGTTTTTCTCCTCGACCTTCGATTTATGTGAAAAGTTGGTAATCCTCGTCTTGTACAGGTTGGAGCCTTTGAGTTACTTCCATAACTCTACTTTGAATAGTATGGACCTGTTGTTGGGTAGTGCGATACTCTTGGGATCGCTTCATTCTTTCCACAACTGATAGGGGCTTCAACTGCGCCTGTATTGTCTCAGCTTGATACTTCACTTCCTGGAACTGTGACTCCAGTGCCTTCAATTCTGGATCCTTAGTGAGTTGTTCATACATTTGGGCACTGCTATCACTCAGTTCCTTGCATTCCATGGAAAGGACTTTTATTCTTTCAAATATGCTTCGAGTAGTTGCTTCCCTTTGGTCCCTTACATCCTGTGGGGTGTCAGGTACAATGCAGAGCTCTAAATCTGTTATTCGTTGTTGTAGTTGCTAGACAACTTCTATGATCTACTCTACTTGATGCATGACTCGGTATTTATCCTGTAGTTCTAAGCCTGTCACAGAGTGGAGGGATTTTTTTACTGCTTCTTTTACTTCAAGATTCTCTACGAGCAACTGTTCTTTCTCTTGCTGCATCTATTCTTTCTCTACTTCAAACTTGGCCTGGAGAGTAACCTTCTCCTGTTTTGCAATTCAGTGTTGTTCTACAATTTCACCTTGTACTTGATTCAAGTTCTGGGTAGCTTGTTCTTCTTCTTCTTGTGTGTGACGAATATGAGCTTCGACCGCATCAGCTAATCGATGGAGTTGGGATGGCTCATCTCCCAACTATGGTTCTCTTGATGACAGGGGTACAACGGACACTGTGCGGCTAGACTAAAGGGCCTGTTGTACCCCTTGGAACACGACCTTAAGTCTGTCATACATTTCCTCCTGCTTAGCTTGTTGTTTCTCCATGATTTCTAGCGAAGCGTCGTTGAGGGCGGCTATGATGAAGTTGAAGTCATCAGTAGTAAGCATGGTCTTCATCTTGGTCACTGTGGCTCTTGATTTCTTCTGGGAAGAATGTTTTAGGGGAGAAACATTCCTCTTATTTAGGGGATTGGTCTCATCTCTCGACGATGTTACTTTGCCTTGCTTCTGTTCAGCTCCTGTGCCATTTATTTCTTCCTCCTCACCCCCTCGGTCAGGTGATACTGAAGCAGTATTTCCTGAGGCGTTGCTTAGGTCTTGGACCTCTTTGGTATTCTTCGTTTTGTTGGGTCCGGGTGTATCACGCACGGTTTCTGGGCTGTCAGGGTCAGACATCTCTACAGGGTCTGCTAGAATAAGGAGGTCTACTGACTAGTCCTTAGTGATCTCCTCAATATCCTCTTCCGTGAGATTGTAGTATGACTGCAATTGCTCATTATGTTCATCGGCTCGCGTTGTAAGGTAGATGAAGTGTCAATCTGTGAAGAAATTCATCAGAGGTCGAAATCTCTGTAAGGTGTTCAGAGTCATGCGAGGTTCTTCTTCTATGTCTCTCTTCAGCTGAAGGTAGTATGTATGAAAAACAATGTTTGACTACCACTGTTTGTTCATATCACTCAAGTACCAAAGGGTAGCGAAATTCACAACAAGTGGCTCAAATAGTTCAATATCCGAGAAGGTCTCACCTTCCAACATCTCCCAAGAAACAAAAGTGATAAGGATCAGGAGCCAGCTAAAATAAAACTCATAGCCCTAATCCTGAGCTTCGCGACAATCTAGCTCCAGCTGATTCACCAGGTACTTCTCCTAGTTCATCTGTAAACCTTCTACGCACTTTCCTGTGAGGTCAACAACAAAGCCTGTGACCTTTGTAGGTCTTTTCTTTCTTACTAACTTTCCTGTAATTAACTGACAGGTGAGGTGCACTGCACTGTTCTGGATGGAGGCTACCTCGTAGCCTCGCGTTTCCTTTTCGACATCGCCATATGTATCCTTCATTTTTTGTGCTAGTGCATGATCTATGGATTTTCCTGGATAGAACTCCTATAGATCGGGTCCTTGCATACTTAATCCCGTGATCCTATGGATCAATGTCAATTCGACTGTAATCCAACGATCCAGCCATAGGTAGCCACCATGGTAACATGAAAGCAATAACTTGACACAAACATTCACTTCCTGGTGCCTTCTGAAGTGTGGGATCTTCATGACATTTAACAGAGTGGACTGTGCGAGGTTCATCGTCCACAAATGATGGATTATCTTTGAGTTCTTCCCCTTCATATTGTCCAGGTACTTATATGGGGAAAGTATATTATAGTTTTTGCGATCTCTAAGATTGAAGTCACTAAACTTCAACACTGTGATCTTATCCTGCTGTGCGCGAACTGTGTGTATCCCCTTCGGGAGGTACGCAGTAACCATGGTGTACTTGAATTCTCTTGGCACACTATCTCGACTCACTGCCCTGGCCAAAGGTGGGATGTAATCAGGAAATATGGATGGGATCAACTTCACATTTTCTAGGTCGTCTCTATGTTTGGTTCTCTTTTCTGTTGATGGTTGGGATGATCTGGCTCTACGCGTAGTCAACGAAGAGGCTTGCAGTCCTCTCGTCAATGATGCTTGAATACTTGTAGACATCGCTCTTTCAGACATTACACTTTCAGTCATTAGGTCAATAAGAACTTCTTCGACAATTTTCTCTGCAGCTCTAAGCTCATCCGACATTCATGGTTATGGTTGAATGTATCGGGCTCGAAGAGTAACTGTTCAATGCAATGGGATAGATGGCACCAATGCGGTGATCACTATGTGAAATCAACTATGTTGCGAGCTCTGATAGTCATGATTGGAAAAAGTGTTCTCGTTGCGTGGCACGACGGGATAAATAGATAAATCGACAACGAATCTCTTGCAACGGGTGAGAGGCCTTCATTAACTCAGTTCTGTTCATTATGGCGTGGTCCCAACGGTTTGGTGGTGAAATTTCTGATCATAAATTCCTTTCTACCCATTCAGGCCGCCGATCGAATGGTTATACTGTTCCAAGGACTATATTTCTTTGCCATGGCGAAGTGCCATGTGATGTTGTTCTGATATTCCAGTGAACCTCCAATTTTGCAAATTTTCCTTCTGCGAAGTTCCCTCAGGAAACTTCTGTAATTTTTCAAGCTTATCTCTCTTCTTACTTAGTTTTGTAGCCTTCTTTCTAGTGAGCTTCATCTCAGAATTCCTTTTTCCATTCTGATTCTTATCTTTTTTCGGCAGAGTAACTTTGCGCTATTGAGATTCCTTCCTAGAAATCAAGGGTAATACTTCATCTGTACCTGGAATAGGTACTTCAATATTTTGTGGGTCTTCTAATGTTCTTTCAACTTCGACATCCAAATATATGGTTTGAAATAGCTTCACCTAGTTCTCATCTTCTTCAATCAAGTGTGCAATCCTCCTAGTCATGAAATATTTTAACTATCACTTCTTCTGCTCTAAGATTTCCTCTTCTTTTCTTTTGTCCTGATATCCTTCAATCCATCCTAGTAACATAGCAAATGGAGCGATGTTTTCAATAAATTTGACAACTTCAAATTCTTCCTCTGTCGAAGTTCCATTGGAATTCATAGATGTCTGGGTAAGTCTTCCACATAGGGTTATCAACTTTCCTCTGGATAATCTTATTCCTCCCAATGAAGGAATCATAGCAGGCTTTCCTAGAATTTCCCAAGTTCTTTCGGTCATGATATTCACCTATGTTTCCTCATCCAAAACACAATCAATGTTGAAGTCTCTTATTCTTGCTTCAATGCATTATTTTTCTTTGAAGATCTCTGATAAGATGATATGTTGGTGGTCATTCAGTGTTTCTTTCATCTGTAGCAATACTTTTTCTGATTCTTTTTGGGGTTCTATCATAATCTCAGTTTCTGGATCTGCCTTAGGGTTTTCTTGGTTCATTTTCATCCTTTCAACCTTAGCAATTATTTTAGGGCAATCCAATACTTCATGGTCCAAAGCTTTGCAACAGAGATAACCAGGTCTCTTTCCAGGGAATTCCTTAGCCATATGTCCCGGTCTTCTGCAACTCTAACAAAGGGTTAATCCTCTCTTTCTCTTAAATGATCCCCAACCTTTCCTGTACTACACACTAGGATCATGGTAGCTAACATGCAAAAAACTCTTTCTAGGATCCTACATCCATTTTTTAGTCCAAACATTCTTTCTATGCATAAGTATAACATATCTTTCACTATTCTTATTAGGTCTACTCATATCAAATCTTCTTTCTTCTAACAATGCCCTAGTTTTCAAGCTACGATAAATCTTATCAAACATACCTAGATGCATACTTTAGAAACAAAACTTTACACTAATATTATCTTCAGTAAAGCACAAAGCTTCTAGATCTTAAACTTTTCACTATTCTTACCTTTATCAGAGCACAAAGCGTTCAGATCAGGATTCTTTCTTTAGCACAGAGCTTCACAAATCAAGTATAATACTGTGCACTAAAGCGACATATCTACGCACAGAGCTTTCACAATTTTAGGTCAATTTTTTGCACAAAGCTTCTTTTTTCTCAGCTCTCAGCAATCACAGTTTTAGGTCCCGACAACGGAACCATTTGTTGGCACAAGGGCAAACCCAGGGTTCAACGCTACAACAATGCACCAAAAAAACCCTAACTACCGACCCTTTCGACAACACCTGCGAAGAAGATGAAGTCTCACCCGAGGTAGAGGTAGGGGTGGTTGCAAGACTCTAGTGTTTTCAACCTTAGCTGGGACACAGATCTATGATTCTAATCACTTAACAGAGCACTCAGTAGTTATATTTATCAATATTCAGTTCTTAGTTACAGACAACGTAGTATTCAACCAGATCTAGCATCTGAAGTCACTTAGCATGATGAAACATATCATATCTTAACAGACTCATCACTAAGCACATGTATCTAATTCAGATCTAACATCCATCCATATTAATAAGTACATAGCATTAACATATCTATCCACCATTCATCTATATTAAAATACTAAGCAAGTAAACATATAAAGACATCAATACATTGCACAAAGCAAAGCAACACAACATGTACGTGGTTCACCCCCACCCTGGGGCTACGTCCACCAACTCTTTGTCTTCTTTATTAGCTTCTTCAATCGGTTACATGCATAGAGCCTCAAAACCCTACTCTGCATAGGACAGGAGATTTTTGCAGCTCGCTAGATCCTCCTTCCCTGAGTAGATCTAAGCCCGTAGCCTTCCACAACCTCTTACAATGACTTGCACTTAGCTATGCAAGTCTCACACAATATGCATAAAGCACTTACATCTCTTGATCACACAGATCCAACTCTAGCACTCAACCATTCATTGTGTTCACTACATTGCCTTAACATCTATTTATACATTACAAAATAGGCCTAAGCATGGGTAAACCCATGGGCCAACAGTCCCATACTCGTTACATAATCCCAAATCACAAAAAGGGCCCTAAAAGGGGCCAAGATCCCACGATCTCCGCTTTGTCTTGCGCTTTGTCTTTGACATCCTGTCAAAGTCCACAAATCCAGTCAAACATGACCAAGAATCCTCAAAACTTGGTCAAGGGCCAACAGGTAATCTATCCAAAAGGCATTTCCCTTAGCTTTCCTAGTGACTCCACCTAAGGGGCGTTCCCTTTCCCTTTCTTTGATAAGCTTATATTAAATATTATTTGGTGACTCCACCGTGCTACCAAAGAAATGTGCATCCAACAAACGCTCCAAAGGTTATAAATTACCACCCAAAGGGCCTAGTCCCCCAAAGTCCCTCATCCTTCGTAATTGCTCCTCTACTTCTCCTAGCCCTCCATTCTCATATGCTATTTCCACACCTTCGCTTTCACCTATACCAACCTCTCCAATAATTACTTGGATCCTGCAAAAAAATGAGGCACACAAACCTTTGGATATAACAAAGATCCCTAGATCCCCTCATAAACTTTGAAAGGAATTCAAAGAATGGCTACCCATCTTTTCAGGAGAGGACCTTAGTGCACCAAAATATCACTTGTATATTTTCTCGCGTAGTTTAGAATCATGTGACCAACATGAAGATATCATGATGAAAATTTTGGCTTAAAATTTTGTTAGAAAGGCCAAGGATTGGTTTGATAACATTTTCCCAGGAACAATGACAAATTGGAATCTCTTTCAGGAACTTTTTACCAAAATATTCGAAAAAAAGAAAGATTACCAAACCTTGTGTAATCAACTCCACAAATGAAAAAGAACATCATGGGAATATATAAGGGATTTAAATGATACGTTTAACACCCTTGTAAGATGTTTTCCCCAAGAGATGAAACTTCCCAAAGCTACCAATCTCAATATATATATATATATATCAACTATGAAAGGTCTGTATGGGGCCCTGATTCGAGAATGTCCTACCACTTTGTTTGAAGCTCAGGAGAGAGCATGTGAAATAGAAGAAAACTTAGCCACCTCTATCATACAATAAGGAGAGAACCACAAGGAGGCTCTTCAGATTAATCATATTGATGAATTTGTTTCACCGGAACATCCCTTAGACGTTAGAACTTACCTACAAGAGGAATGAGAGAAAGCAACAGAAAGAGTAGCTTGTCTCATGATCAACCTTTTAGAAGAAGAGAGAGAGAGACAATGTTAGAAAAAACACCTCGCCCATGAAATGAGATCTTGGAATTAGAAAAGAAGCAAGCCACAGAGATGGCTAAAGTAAAGTTCTCACAATAATTTCAGCAAATCTTTACAGAACCTCTTGAAAAAATGAGGTGTAAGATCAACAAAGTTAAAGAGAAAATGTCTCTCCAAGACAGTACCAAAACTAAAGATATTGTGGGTCATGACAACGTAAACCATCAGGTTTTGGAAGAAGAAATAGACAACATGTTTATTTTGGTGGATTCCCCTTTCGTAGATGAAGAAAGAAAAGAAGGCTCTTGGTGTCTGGATTTTTATGGTGCACACTCGAGTACATGCTCGAGTGTAGGAATAGTCTTAAGGTCACTGGATAATTAGACCACCCTTTTTTCATACAGACTTGAGTTTTACTGTACAAATAACATTGCTTAGTACGAAGCCCTTATCCTGAGCTTCAACCTAGCCATCGATATGAGCATCAAGAACCTACATGTAAAATGGGATTCCGACCTAATTGTTTCACAAGTCAATAGGAAGTTTGTTGCAAAAAACCCATGCTTAAGACAATATAGAGATGTTGTTTGGGATGCCAAAAAAAGGGTTTCACAAATTTTCCATTGAGGCCATCCCTAGGGAAAAAAATCACTTGGCAGATAGTCTTGTTGTTTCCGCTTCAAACTTACAACTTTCCAGAGAAATTGGTTTCTACAAGGTGGAAGTCAAATTCATACCTTCATTACCTAACAACTTGGAACAAGGGAAAGTTTTTGAAAATGACAGTCAGCTTCTCCGCTTTCTATAGCATGAGGGAGAATTCTCTTAAGCTCGAATAAACTTGTTGGCTAAGAAGGAAAACATCAATATCATCAATGAATCCAAAGGGACCCTACCCAAAGGAATTGTTCCTTTAGAAAATCTCTTTGACCAAAATGATATGTATAAATGGAAACCTTTTGAAAAAATCAGTGATGAGATTGTTGAATACAACATTGGAACTGAGGAATCCTTGAAATTAATCAAAGTTGATAAAGGAAAAATGATTGATGAGAGGAAAAAGTTGACTACACTTATAAGAGAATTCAAGGATGCCTTCATTTGGTCTTACTGATATCTAAAGGACTCCCGGGAAGAGGTTATACAACACGCCATTCCCCTCATTGATGGCACAAATCCTTTTAGACAGAAGCTCATATAAATGAACCCCAAGGTCTCCCCACAAGTACATAAAGAGTTACAAAAGATGGTTGAGGCAGGAATAATTGAACCAATCATATATTCATCATGGGTGTCTAGTCCAATTATTGTAAGGAAAAATACTGGTGAAATTAGGATATGTGTAGACTTCATAAACCTAAACCAGGCTTCACTCAAAGACAATTATCACTTACCAAACATGTGATATCTTTTGCAAATGGTAACTGCTATAGAGATGATGTCCATGCTTGATGGTTTCTAAGGGTATAATAAAGTTTTGGTAAAGGAGGATGATCAACTCAAAACTGCTTTTACCACCCCTTGGGGAACCTATAAGTATTTACGAATTCCTTTTGGACTCACCAACGCAGGGGATAATTTTCAACAAGCCATCGACTATGATTTCAAATATCTAATAAAAAATATCATAGAGATATATCATGATGACTTGACCGCCATTTCTAAAAATAGGGAACAACACATTCAACACTTAAGAACTATATTTCAAAGATGTAGGGAATATGGCATTTCTCTCAACTCTAAGAAATCAATTTTCGGTGTTGACAAGGGTAAGATAGTGGGACACATCATTTATAAAGATGGAATCACGATAGATCCTACCAGGGTTGAATCCATCAAGAAAATCCCTCTTCCTAAAGACAAGAAATCCTTGCAATCATTCTTCGGCCAAATTAACTTTATCAGGAGATTCGTCCCAAATTTCGTTGAAATTGTTAAAACCCTTAACAAGTTACTAAATAGGGACGTTTGTTTTGAGTGGGAAAGTGAAGGTAGTTTGTCTTTCGAACGTATTAAGGAGGAAATAACTGTTGCACCAATCTTAGTTATCCCAAACGTTTCCAAGGAATTCAACATTTTCTCTTTTTCTTCAAAAGATACCATTGTAGGCGTGTTGTTACAAAAGAATGATCAAGGGGATGAACAACCAATCACTTTCATGAGAAAAAATCTTAGGGACTCAGAAATGAATTACATCATTACAGAAAAAAAATATTACGCTTTAGTCAAGTCTCTCAAACACTTTCAAACCTATGTGGGATACAACAATATCAAGGCCTTTGCCCCCTACCCCGCCGTAAAGGATGTTTTATCACAACAAGATTGCCTTGGATAAAGGGGAAAGTGGGTGTCACAAATACAGGAATATGATTTTGAAATCAAACCAAATAAGATAATTAAAGGACAGGGGCTGGAAAATATGATGAAAGAAAGCAATCAAGAGGCCATTGAAGTAGGAAAAAATGAGCAAGTCAACATTGTCGTAAGTGAGATTGAAAACAATGAATGGTATTCAGACATTATTTATTACTTGAAAAACCTCACATGCCCTGAAAATTTGGTGGAACATAATAAAAGAGCCTTGAGACTGAAAATTATGAAGTATTTCCTAACAGAGAATGGTCTTGGGTGGAGGAACCCAGATGGGGTAATCCTTAGATGTGTTGATAAAGAAGAAGTTGATAAGTTAATCATCGAACTTCATGCAGGACATTGTGGAGGCCATGTTGCAGCACACACCACTGCCCATAAGATTTTAAGAGAAGGGTAATATTGGCCTACTATATTCTTTGACACACATCGATATATTTGAGCTTGTCATCCATGCCAATTTTTTACCGGCAAGCAATGCCTCCCTGCCCTTCCCCTTAAACCAATCATTGTGGAAGAACCTTTTTCAACAATGGGGATTGGATTTCATTGGTGAATTCAAATACAATTATAGTAACGGATATCGATGAAATTTGACTGCCACTAATTACTTCAACAGATGGGTGGAAGCTATCCCAACCAAGAAAGCAAAGGAAGAGGTCGTGATGAAATTCCTTGAGGAAAATATTATTACTAAATTTAGTGTCCCCGCTAAGATAATCACTGACAATGACAAAGCCTTTAGCTCAGTGGCGCTCAATGAGTTTTGTTTCAAGTATGGGATTGTTTTATCACACTCTTCAAATTATTATCCTCAGGGGAATGGATTGGTAGAATCCAAGAATGAAAACATCATTAACATTGTGAAAATGATTGTTGGGGAGAAAAAGAAGAGTTGGGACAACAATATCAAGTATGCCTTGTGGGCCAACCGCACAACCATCAAGACTTCCACTGGAAGGAATCCTTTTGAGTTGGTGTATGGGTTTGAAGCTCGCTTGCCTATAAATCTACAAATTCTATGTTTACAAATAGCCCAACAATTCAGTACAGATAACTAAGCATTGCAGGGGTGAATCGATCAACTCGTAGAATTGAATGAGACTCAAAGAATGGCCTTCTATCAAATGGCAAGGAATCAAGAGAAAGTAAAAGGAACTTTTGATCAGAAGGAAAAACAAAGAGACTTCAAGGAAGGGGATCGATCAAATGGAAAGGAATTAAGAGAAAGTAAAAGGAACTTTTGATCCGAAGGCAAGACAAAGAGACTTCAAGGAAGGGGATGAAGTTCTACTATGGGATAAAAGAAGAGAAAAACGAGGAATGCATAAAAAGTTTGATAGTCTTTGGTTAGGCCCCTACAAAATAGAGGAAGTGTTCGGGCCAAGCTCTTTTTACTTATCCATGACAAAAGGGAGGAGGATGCCACTACCAGTAAATGGATCTCTCCTCAAACATTATTTCTAAGATGGCACGTGACTTCTTTAGGGCCCATGCCCTAGGTAAGTAGGTAAGTCATTTTGATTCCCTGCATTTTCATCTTGATTTTCATACTAGTTTAGATGCATTTCATTTTCATTTTTCTCTACTTGTAGTATTAATTTCATGCTTAGCTTAGAATTTTTTGAAAAAATATCAAAATTTTATTTTTCTAGTTTAGTTGGTTTTGATTATCATCATATGAGAACAAGGATGAGTAGGCCATCCTGCACTTGATAGTTTGATGCTTCCTTGCAAGCACAAGTCTACCAGGATATGTTCTGGTTCTCATACACTCTATGGTGAGCACATGTCCCCAAGTAGGAGCCAATTGTTATCCCCATTTTGTGGACAACTAAGGAGATTATGTCTTAAGGCCCTCAGGTTGCAGATATGGAGTGCTGAGAGACTACATGACCAGAAGTACCCTTTTTCATATATGGAAACCCCTCTCACCACCACAAATGGTCACATATTTTCAGATGGAATCCACCACATCGACTGTCTTCTGGAAGGAAGTGGGCCTTTCTCCATGAGGTACAAGTCAGTATTATGGTGAGAATCATTTCAATATTTAAGCCATTTGAGTATGTTGTATCTTAGATTGCTCTAGATTTCATGGTATATGCTTGGAAATTATTCCTTTTTCCCTGCTTCACCTTGGTGGTTGATGTTCTGTCCTAATAAGTGGTATTCCTTTGGAATGGGTTTTCTACTAAGAACTCCCTTAATGATCCATCATACCGTTCTCGACCATACTTACCACTTTCCATCATTATTCCCCTCCATTTCCTTATCTCTTAGGATTTTAGGGTGTATTGACCCAACAAGGGGTTGTCCCTCATTCTATGGGAGGAAGGGGATGAAGGCCTAGAGGGATTGATGTTGGGTAAAAGATAAAATCATTTTATAAACCTTCCAGATGCTTTACCCATGGATCACCCAAGAAAGCAATGAAATTCTTATCTTTGAGTACAAGGGACCAACAATATAATAAAGAATGCTTAAAAGGTTAGTTGAAGGATAGGATGTCTCATCACGAGTTGACCTATCATGTCCATGAATATCTAGTGGTATGACATTGTCATCGTCTGGTCACCAAACTAGGGCAATGGCTCTCATGAGTTGCATGGCTGAGAGAAAGGGGGTATCATCACGAGCCAACCTTATCATTTCCATTGGGTGTTTGTGGGTGACATTTCCATCATATGGTCACCATGCTATGGTAGTGACCTTCAACCTCTTCTTATGTTGTATTGAAAGAAAACAAATAAATAAAGAAAAAAGGTAATTGATGGGCTTGGAAAAAATGCATTGCAGACGAAGGTACCACACACCCTTCACAAAGGCACCCATGAATGAGACACTACGACCCCTTGTATGTCATGATCTCTATGCCCATTGAGTCTTGACCCAAACCACTTCATCCATTTTACATGGATTGGAGAGGGGTCTCTTGGAAAATTTCCTTGACCTAGGGAAAGATCTACCCAATAGAACACCTCGCCAACCCTCCCATATTCAATCTTGACAAGTAGCATAATGTCTTTGAGAAATAAATTGTTTGATATAGTGATCTTTGATGCACATTCTTAGATGGATTATTTATTGATTGGATTCACTTATCATGATGTTATGACTTGAGATCCTTGGAGGTTTTTCTGATTTGTCTTTGTAGGACCTAGTTGGTGGACAATTTTGGGAGAACAAGCCTAGCTTGGGCTTCCATGGGGCTACAAATCCACAGGTTGGATGCCAAGGGCCTGCATGCCAGATGAAAAAAATCAGACTTGGAACTTGGAAGGCCTTGATTATGACTTGGACGGCATATCCCAATCCTCACTTGCCAAAAGATTTTCCCAGGAGGAGAAAAACGTCCTATTTTTGAAGCTTAACGTCATGTTTAGGGGACTAGGGCATGGTCGTGAGATGATATGCATTGGCACTTGGAAATTTTGAGGTGTTTGAATATTTGACCATGAAGGAATACATTTGGATGCCTGGCACGTGGATTTGAGAAGCCTTACTACCCTCCTACATCACCAACGACCTTCNCTAGGGCATGGTCGTGAGATGATATGCATTGGCACTTGGAAATTTTGAGGTGTTTGAATATTTGACCATGAAGGAATACATTTGGATGCCTGGCACGTGGATTTGAGAAGCCTTACTACCCTCCTACATCACCAACGACCTTCTCCTAGTGCCAAAACATCCCCTAAAGGGGTGATGTCCATGTAAATTAGGGTTTTATTTGTGAAAACGTGAAATTTTAAATGAATTGTTTAATATTACTTTGTTAAAAGGGGAAAGATTATGGTTGTTGACCCCTATTCTTGTGGTTTACCCCTTAAATTGTGGACATGACACCTTGGTGACATTTTGTATAAATAAGAGATCATAAGATCTCATTTATCATAGCTCTCCCTCATTGTGAGAAGTATTGGTCTGAAATTTTTTCTATATTTGGCTCTTGTGCACTTGTTTATGGCTATATTGATGAATGGTTGATGGAGGTGTGAGGCGCTAGCCTTGGATGAATGTTTTCTATCATTTATGGTGGATTATCTTAACATCTTTCTTGATTTTGGTATAGTCTTTTACTCTTATGGTATCGTTCTTTTCAAGTCAAGGATTTTTGTGCTAGGAGATAGGTGGGAAGTATAAGGGCATACACCCCCACCACAGTCTTTATCATTTTATGCTTCATGTTATTGGTTGAACAAGGGTTTTCCAAGAGAAGTATAAGGGCATACACCCTCTTAGCTTAAACCCTAGCTAGAGAAACTTCCCTTGGGAAGTAAAAGGGATTACACCCCCAAGGAGGTATCTTATCTAGTTATTTCTTTTATTTGACTCCATTAAAAAAATAGTAAAGGAACTAGTCATACATTTTTTTCATTGGAGATATAAAATCATTACCTTGGAAAAATTGAAATTTTATCTTTTGAACGCTCTCTTGCTTGGAGTCGGTTTGCATCATTGAGAGGATTCTTCCCCTACTAGGGTTTCCCCTCTCTCCCACTACTTTACTTGTTGTTACAAACTCTAACCTACAACCATTAGGGCTAATCTAACCTAGATAAACTACTAACCATAACTCCTAAAATAACCCTAGACTAGCTCCTAAATTTTGCACACTAACTCCACTAATTAGGGCACATATTTTGGGATAATTGTTGGAATATTTTGATGGTGTAATTTGCTGATATAAGTGACTGAAAGATACAACCATAAGGCTGCAATTTTCTGCATAAATATACATGTTACAACACCTTGCTTTATTCATCTTGAAAGTGCCATTTTTCAGCCTATATTCATTGCTAATATTGATGTTGATTTGCTTAACTATTTTAGATCTTTGTATGCTGATTTATATGATTTATTTACTGATATAAATTGTCATCTATTTCTGCAAATTATTGACAACAAGCTTAACTTGCTCATCCATACTAGCATATATCATTGCAAGTTGGATTTTCTTGTGTCTTGAGAAGGTACAATCATCTAGAGAAGTATTATACCTTTGGGGCAACAATCACTTGACTTACAAGACATTTGTTCCCAAATTTCACTCCACTTAGACTTGACCTCAAGGGATCCACTTCCATATCTATCCATATCCATCTAATTCCCCCTAGGGTCACTGAGATCGCCTCCCTAGAGTGACCTAGTCACCCTTGAAGTGCAAGACCTACATCGAGGTGACATTGGGTGTAGGATTCCCAAGTTGTATCTCTTGCTTTGTGGTTAGGTCGGGATTTTCCCAACCTACAACTTGTGCTATAATATTTACTATACTCACTACTTTGATCCCTTAAGGTCACCAAGAAATCCTCTCTTTTGGTGGACCTCTTCCATCACTAAAATGAGGGAATTTCTTATTATGGTGACAGTGGTAGGATTTCCTATAGTTACACGGATTTGGGGACTTTAGTTGGGGATTTGGCGTACGTATGAATCCTATGATAACATGTACAACACTCTTATAACAAAGTAGTCCACGATTCTACTGGTAAGTCACCTTTTGAAAATTGTTTTGGGTATTTTCCACCTTCACCCTTAGATGTTTTATATGTACAAAAAGGAGGAGTGAGGAATGACCTAAAAGGAGATGAATTAAAAGTAGAATTGTTTTTTGAGAAGATTAGGTAGATCCATTTTCAAGTACAAGAGGCACTGAAGAAGTCATAGGAAAATTACAAGGATAGAAATGATCAAAACAAAATAGAGAGAACATTTAGATTGGGAGACAAAGTATGGTTACAATTGAATAAGGAAAGGCTATAGGCTCCTGGTAAAAATATCAAGGCTCTGAGGTATGGTATTTTTGAGGTATTGAAAAAGGTGGGAGATAACACCTATAGACTCATTATACCCCCATACATGCACATTTACTCAGTAGTGAATGAGGATAATCTCAAACTCTATGAGCCTTCTATGTTGGATCAGGAGGAGGAGCAGGTCCTACCTTCCATATAATACTTAGTACCAGATGTTCAGGAAGAGTTGGCATATGACACAGTTTTTTAGAAGCAGTATAGAGCTACAAGAGAGGGGCAACATTACCTTTGGAATATTGGGTTGAGAGCACACCTTATAGGTAAATAAAAGTGGTACTCTAGGGAAAAGGTAGAGGAAAATTTTCCTCACCTCATCCAGTAAATATTTTTGGGATAAAATTCCTCCATAATTGGGGAGGTATGATCTAGAATGGATGAATATATTATTTTCCATCTATCTTGATCCTTTCATAGTGGAAACAATTGGAGGAATCAACTTGCAAGGCCATTTTAGTGGCAAACCCTAGTTTGGAAAATTGGGGCCAGGAACCTTCTAGGGCCATTTTGAGGCATTAAATGACATTTTTGGGGGTTAAAAATTTCCTAGTATAGCACAGACTCCATGGTGCTATTGAACACATCAATACCTTTACAACAGTGCAAAAATCACGTCAATTGGAGCTCATATGCAAAATCTATGCCTCCCACAAGTTGACCAATAGTGTTGACCACCAAGGTACGAGAAGATTCCATGTTAGCCCCCATTTCTCATGCATATGGGGCTAGACACATATGTAATGTCAAGAAGATTCCAGAAGGTCTAAAAATTTATTGAAATTGAGGGTTGAAGAAGTAAAAAACCTACCCCTAGATGGTTATCGGGCTATGTTAAATATCGAGCCACTGGGAGGAGAAGGGGTTCCATTCTATACTATTGTATTTTGTTCCATAGCTAAGAAGAGCAACTGGGAGTGGGGGATTATAGATAAAAATAGAGGGGGTTAATGTTCTTTAGAAACCTAATAGGCCACAAGTCTCTAGTAACTCCATAGAGATTGTCTTCTCCTTTGTACTTGCATTATTTCCATACCAAAGAAAAGAGATCAAAGTAGCCTCACCTTCTAGCTGGGTTTTCTCCTATAAGGGTTTCCCAGAGAAAATATTTGTGTCATTTTTTGGATGGTGTGTGATTATATTTTATTTTTCTCTATTTTCCACATTTTATCTATTTCATGCACAAGCAGAAAATCAATAACTAAATATTATGGAGATCTAAAGGAAAATTAACCTTAATAGTAAAGATTTCAATATTTTATTAGATTTGTTGTGAAAAACAGTTCTAGTGGAATATCCACCACAGTTTACAAATCATGGAAAAGTAATAATAAATAAAGCAAGATTGATTTGTAAAGGATATGCTCAAGTTACAGGTGTTGATTTCAAATAAACCTTTGCCCTAGTTGCAAGACTAGAAGATATCATAATGTTTTTGGCATTTGCATCTTTCAAAAGATTTAAAGTCTATCAAATAGATGTCAAGTATGCCTTTCTCAATGGAAATTTAGAGGAATAAGTATACATTGAAAAACCATAAGGATTCTTATTATCATAAAATAAATATCATGTATGTAGATTGAAGAAAGCACTATATGGGTGAAAACAAGCTCCCAGAGCTCGGTATTCAAGACTTGACTAATATATACAACAACAAGGCTTAAAAAGAGGAATTGTTGATAGTAATATCTACATCAAGATAGGGAGAAAATCAGTTGATTATTGTGGTTTACGTAGATGACATCATTTTTGGAGGCAATATAAACAAAATGTGCAAAGAGTTTGCAACAAAAATGAAAAAGGAATCTGAGATTTCTATGCTTGGTAAATTGTCATTCTTTATTGGTTTACATGTTTCTCAATTCGATAAAGTCATATTCATTTTGAAAACGTAGTATATCGAGGAAATGTTGAAGAATTTTATAATGGAATATTGTGCACTAGTCAACACACCTATGATCACAGGTTGTAAATTGAGCATAGATGATGAATCTCTAGAAGCAAATCAAACATTGTATAACTCAATGATTGGAAGCCCACTATATTTGATAACATAAAGGTCAGATATTATTCAAGAAGTGGGATTGGTTGCATGGTTTCAAGCTGCACCAAAAGAAACCCATGTGCAAGCAATGAAAAGAATATTCAGATATCTAAAGGGAACCTTGGATTTTTACTTGTGGTACTCAAGAGGTGAAGATTTTACTCCAAAAAAATACACATATATGGATTGGGCAAGCAATGTTGATGATAAGAAAATTACAAGTGGATAAGAATTATTTCTAGGCAATAGTCTAGTGACCTAGTTGAGAAAGAAACAATCTTCAATTTCTCTATCCACAACAATGGTCGAGTATATAGTAGAAACAACATGTTGCATACGAGTTCTTTGGATGAATCATAATTTGAAAGATATTAAGGTAGACTATGATCACCCAATATCAATAATTTGTGAAAACAAAAGTGCAATAAATATTTCAAATAATTTTGTTATGCACTAAAAAAGAAAGCATATTCCGATCAAGTATCACTTCTTAAGAGAACAAGTAGTAGAACATAATGTCAAGTTGGAATATATTGTCACCAAAGAACATATTGCGGATATTTTCACAAAACCCCTTTCCAAAGAGACATTTGAATATCTTAGACATAAATTGGGAGTAATATCTATCTCATCACTAAGTTCTTAAGGAGAAGCATAAGCTTAGGGGGGCATCCCTTTTCCATTGATGTCAAAGGGGGAGATTTGCATACAGGGGGAGAATCCTTTCTATGACCGACTGACTATGTGTTTCATTGCAATATTTCCATTAACATTGCCATTAAACTATTAATGATGTCATTAAAGACATATTATGACATTACACTACACACAACGTTTTCAAGACTAGTTTATATATATATATATATATTAAAAAAGGGATGCATGTGAAAAAGTAAAATTGAAATGGTGGTTTCAAACCAATGGGTTTGGGGTATTTTCTCATAGTATTGGGAATTAATTATTTAATCAATGGATATGTCCCTTCATGGGTTATGAAAAAGTATAAAAAGAGAAATAATTCAGAGAAAGTGTGTGTATGAAAAATGGATTAGAAAAGATTGAATTGTGAAATCAATTTCTGGTCATCTTGGCATTTTTGCGATATATTTTTTTCTAGGATGTTTCATATAATATAATTTGGAAGAGATGGAGGAGATATATTTTTGTACCTGAGGAAAAAATTACAAATGTTGGTTCGCTATAATTTCAGAGATATTTTGTATGGAAGTTATGGTTCATGAATGATTTTGAAATCATTTTCAAACAGGTCATCTTGGCACTTTCTCTATAAATTATTTATGTGATGTTTCAAAACCTATTATTTTGCAGAGACAAAGGATATATCTTGGTGCACATGTGGTAAAAATATTATACATTGGTTCAATACACTTTCAAATATATTCCCTATGGAAGTTAGGGTTCTTGAACACTCCTAAAATCAGTTTCAAACATGTTAGCTTGGCACTCTTTCTATAACTTATTTCCTGTGATGTTTTTGACCCTGATATTGTACAAATATAGAGGAGAGATCGTGTTTTACATGTGGTAAAAATATCATATGATGGTTCACTACAATTTTGGAGATATTCCTTGTGTAATTTAGCATTCCTAAATGATCTTGAAATAAATTTCAAACAGGTCATCTTGGAACTTTTTCTATAACTTATTTTTTGGGATGTTTCATATCCTGAGATTTTGTAGAAACAGAGGAGAGATCTTGGTTTAATTGTGGTAAAATTATCATATGTTGGTTCACTATACTTTTGGATATATGCTCTATGGAATTTAAGGTTTTTGAATACTCCTGAAATATGTTTCAAACAAGTCAGCTAGGAACTTTTGCTATAACTTATTTTATGGGATGTTTCAAACCTTATTATTTTGCAAAGATATAGGAGACATGCATAAATACCTTTGGTAAAAGTTTCATAATCATATTTTAAAAAATAGATACGTGGAATGTTTTACAAGTTCATTATTGGGAAGAGTCCCAAAACAACAAGATTTGGGAAAGTTGCCATTTGGAAATTGAAATTTTTGTCAGACCTAGTAAAGGCAGAAGTAGTGAGAAGACCTAGTGAAGGAAGAAGCAATGAGTAGACCTGGTAAAGGTAGAAGCAACAAGCATACATGGTGAAGGAATAAATAACAAGCATACTCAGTGAAGGTTGGTCTAGCTCATAGATTGATGTCTTCTTTTGGAGAAAATCCTTTATAGTAGTGGGCTATACTACAACGTACTAATGACCATACAAAAACAAATTTCCAAATAGAACATGCAAAAAAGATACAATAAATGATTTCAAAAGAAATAACTAACTATGGAGAAGAAGGGAAAGAATGACTCACCTTGAGTCCTACGGTTGATGTCGTTCCTGATTTTTGTAGTTTCGTCATTCCTTTACAACAGATTCTCTGTAGCTTGCAATAAGCTTAAAGATGCAAGCCTATACAGAGAGCTAGTTCTGCTAATAAACACCTATTAGTCTAATGAAATATCACTGTAATATCTCAACAATTAGTATTCTATGAGATATATACGAAAATATTGAAAACAAAATGTTACAAATACAACATATTTTGAAGGAAAGAGTTTCTATATTTATTCAAAAGTTAAGGTGGTTACAACTTTTACATGTATGATGCAGCACTGCCCTGTCGAAACAGATCCCAGATTCCTCCACTAGGCTCCTGCTGTAAGGATTTTATTTGAATCTAAATTCACCATGGACCCAAAGAGAATATAATATTGGATACTCTTGGTTAGATAGGTTGGTAATCAGAAGGAGGTTGGAAACAAGGGTTTCCAGGTCAAAAAACTAGAAATAACATGGATATGTATGGGCTTACAGACTCGGCGTGGATAGCCAAAGAAGTGTTTTCTCTTATGTGAAAAGTATCATTACCTTTATCCTTGAGGAAAATTCTCCTTTTATGCGGTCTCTAGTTGGTTAGAGATGGTTGAGTATGGGTAAAAGGAGTTAGGAAGCTAACCAAACCCATAACTCAACATTTAATTTGGCATAATTATATATATATTTATCATCTATTGGCATGTACGCGGTTGTCCCTTGAGTATCCCTCATGTATGAAAGTTTCATACCTGTGAGGGCGCATACATCCTCCAAAAAATTGTTTTTTAGAAGGACTCAAGGAGGTATGGGAAAGAGTTGTCTATAAGGAGGATAGGGATAAGGCCAAAAAGAGCATCAATGCTTCAAAGGTGGAAATTTATGCTATAACAGATGCCCCCTAATGTATGAGTTTAAAAGAGTAATTGATGGCTGGAATGCATTATAAGTATTTGAAGAGAAATTATCCAGGGTGAAGGTCACCAAAATCCAATCTAAGGACAAAAAGAAACACATAAACAAGTCAAAAAATGTTGGTCAGTTTGCATAGGTTGTTGCACAGGTTTTGTCATTAATGTCAAAATTGAAGCTACACAGTGGTTTGCTGAGAGTTCCTTCAGAATTCAGGAATCAAAGAAAGGAGGAGCTTCAAACTTTGACATCATGATATGCGAAATCGCGAAATGCAAAGTCCCGAGGGGGTCAAGATTGTCTGATCACGAAAGGCCGTGGGGCGTCTATCGGAGAAAAGTGGATGTCGGGAAATTAGAAGTCAAAGGAAGGAAATGCGATAGCATTCCAACTCGTGAAATGGCGAAATGTGAAAATATGAAATGTCACCGAAACATGGAACGTCGAAAGGCTGAAACGCTGAATGCCGAAATACCGAAAGGGACACATGTCACATGATTTCAGGAGTTTCTATTTCGGATACCAGGAGTTGGAGGTGTCAAGGAAACTCACGACAAGAATGATGAAATCGCGAAATGTGAAACCACGACATTTCGGAGTTTTGGATACCGAGAGTTGGAGGAGTTAAGAGGCGAGACTCTTCATCACAGGAGTCCCAAAGTTGTGAAATGCGAAACGCCGAAATCACGAAATATGCACATCAACAAAGACTCCATTTCGGAGTTTCACAGACCAGGAAATCAAAGACCAAAGGAACTTTAACCTTTGAATTAGTGAACCCTAAAATGTCAAAATGCTAAAAGCTGAAATGCCGAAAGGGACTATTGTGAGTCTCGAAAACTCGAAAGGAAGAAACGTCGAAATGCCGAAATGCGAAACGCACATGGATGATTTTAGGGGTTAAATTTCCCTCATGGGATAATTTTCCATGGTTTTTCCAAAAACGAGATTCGCTATTTTAAAAATGATTCGCCCAAATTCTATAGGATAAAATTATTTTACCTCTAAAATCGCCAAAATTTTATAAAAAACTATATAAACTCCTTAGACATTTGAATATTTTTACAAAAATATCGCCAAACATTTATAGTTGGCATATGAAGGATTAGTAAGATTTGCCAAGGTTTCTACATTTTAAAATAAATTTCCATCCTTAAAATCATCCCTAGAAACGCATTTTAGTTAAACACGTGGTCATAGCCAATGGGCATATGGTTTAAGCACAAGTGTCTTGCCAAAGCACTCAAGGGTTATTCTATGCTGAGACAAAACAAATGTATGATCATCGAACGATGCTGGTTAAATATTTAAACTGATCATGTTTCTACTGTTCTTCTTGAGGCCTTGACCAATAAGAATTACTATAAGGAAGTTATTCAGTTATTGTAACTGATTCTTCGAAGCCTGAGGGTTCGATTCTACGCGTTGATGATACAGGAAGATATATAAATTGAATGTTGTAAGAAAAGAAAAGAGAGAGGGTTATGGGAGATATATGGCTCTGTAAAATTTGAGGAAGAGAAAAAGATAGAGGAGGGAAGACACATACACAAATTGATAAATCTAAGTGGTCTGGTCAAGAATGAATTGTGATATGAAAAACAAAGAGGATTTGAATGCTTAATCTTTGATAGAGAAGATAAAGAGTTGGTTTGCAGGTTCTTAGTGACAGAGAATGATTTCAGGGTGGTAGGGAGGAGTAAGGGGAGACTGTAAAAGTCTCCTATACAAGTTGGTTCTTGTACATCTGGGAGTTGTAGCTTCCATTCAGTAGGTACTGAAGAAACAGAGGTAGCAACCTCATCTGGGTTGTAGCTCAAATAAAATAAGAATGTAAAGAGGAGTTGGAGCTTGCCTTTCATTCATAAGAAGAAGAGGTTTTTCCCTTTTGGGTTTCCTCATGAAAATCTTTGTGTCATTGTCTATTTATGTGATTTCATATTTATTTATTTGAATGATTTGCAGCAAGACATACAGTAAAAGGCATAATATGTGTTCATTGAGTGATCTGTTAAATAAAAGGAAAGCAATTTTATCTAACTGATTCACCCCC
>SNQJ01S0029861.1:103558-136165 GCA_010110895.2 Picea sitchensis
TAACAAAAAATTCAATTTCTGAGGCGGGAATACCCATACTTAGGTGTGATAAAAAATATGGCCTCCAATCAAGTATACTGCATATCCATGAAGAATGTATATATAAAACAATGATGATGGCTATGAAAGAGATCCACAGTGGATCCATGTCAAACGAAGATCATAGCCATGAAAGAGATACACAATGGATCTATGTCTTAGAATCAATGAAGGATATATGGGAAAACATTTGGATAATTGATCCTTCATGAGTACCAATGTAAGGAGTGGTATTGTCCAATCACAACTCGGATAAAAGAGGTGATTCTACTACATTCTCGAGGTCTTAAAATCAACCATTGTGGTACGAGTCTACACCATGCAAATAGATTTGTTGAATGTGAACACAGTGAGACACCGTTTTATTAGTACCGTTCATTGATGTATATCATTAACAAATGTGATTCAACCCACTAGTAATTATAATGAGTGTCAAGGTACCTAGTACAATCTAACAAGTGTGAATAGAGGATATGATGTTGAGAACCTGGTAGAATCTATCGATCAGGGGACATTGGTGTATTCCCACTGTCAATAGTGAGGGAACCTATCACTAATGATTGCAATCCCCAAGGTACTAATAAGGACTCTAGATACCTATCCTAGAATAAGATGTGTTGAATTCGATAGGAAGAGACCCATTGGAAGGAGGGAATTAAGGAATCCCCCATCATCCAACATGAGGAGTAGAAGAAGGAAAAAAAATTGGAATGACTCAGATGAAAGATTGAAAGGAATACCATGAAGTACGTCTCTTGCATGAACCAGATGTAAATAAAAACCAATAATGAATAGTGTCGACAAAGGTGAGGAAATCAACAATGGGGACAAATGGAATCCAAGGTACTGCATGAATATCAATTTGAAAATAATTTTCTTCTCGTCGAACATAAAGGAAACCACTTAGTCAATGACCAATGATGAAATGTCATATGTTGAGCACAAGGTCACCTATCAATTATGTAAATATGGATAGGGTGAAACTCTACGTAAAACTCTCAAAGCAATGTATCATAGTCGATAAGAGCTTAACCCATCGATAAGAAGTCAATCGGGACCTTCCATACCAACACGAGTATAGGACAAAGATACTTTTGATTATGAGATGTACTTGAAATAGGGGAAGGATGACTTGAAAAGTCAAAGATTCTATGGAATGGATGACACAGGATAATACTTCCTACGAACAAGAACATGATAAAATATGTGACTTAGGCTACATGGGATGAAAATGAACATTAACATAAGTTAGTGATGCAAGAGGATATGACAGACTCTCCATAATGATTGGAAGAAAAACTAGTCGAAAGAGCACAACCTTGTGTAACTGGTTCAATTTCCTAAAGTCATATTAACCCAAATTGTTGAGACTGGAAAAAAACATTGTTCTTTGTTCAGAGATGACTCGACTGCTACCAATAATGGTGAAGAAGACTCATTCTGGCGCTCTTTTTTTGTTATTTGATTTTTTTGTCTTTTTCATATTAGAAATCTTGAAAAAGAGTAAAAGGGTGATATGATACAATGGAGGAAATGAGTGTCGTGGGAAAGAAAACTAATTCCATGTGCAAGGAACATACCTATTCTCAATGCAAGGAAGCATCTGCATGATATGGACACTTAGGGGAAATTTTCCTCAAGGGATATAGGTGTCAAGTCGTAAAGGTAAATATTGCAAGGCTAGAAACTAATGAGAATACATAAGAAATAGGCTAAACAATAGAAAGTTGAAGCTGACATTAGGCTCAAAAGGGAAAGTAGTGGAATGAAATGCAGTATCACAACTTAACATATAAACGAGGGAGCCCCATAGGGTATTATCCAAAATAAGAATGAGCATAATTTATAAGGCTTCAATGCAAAGTCATGGAAGTAGAGACACTAAACAACTACTAAACTTGGGAAGAAACATACACAGAGTCTTAAATTCCCAAGAGGGACCCCAGACACCTGGCCCAACACCTTCAGACTAGAAAATATTTGAAAAAAATACTTCCTAGAAAGATGTGTGTGCTTGTGCAAAAGGAAACCCACATGCATGCAACTATATGAACTGGTGGGAGAATATATGTACGTGACTGTGTTAACTACAGACCATGTATATACCCAAAAAATATCAAAAATAGAAGAAAAGGGGAAACATAAATGACTCAAATGAAAAAGGAAAAGACTCAAATAACTGTAAGTTGCTAATCTAAGAATCAAGCAACAATCTAAAGAAAAATAAAATAAATTAAACCAAATAAACACAAAAACAAATACCAAAACAAGACCACTAGGGAAATATCCCCAATATGGTTGCGAATTTTTCTTTCAAGGAAAATCCCTTATAGTAGTGGGCTATACTGCAATGTACCAATGACCGTACAATAAAAAAATTCCCAAAAAGAACATGCAACAAAGATACAATAATTGATTTCAAAAGAAATAATTAACTATGGAAAAGAAGGGAAATATTGACTCACCTGAAGTCCTATGGTTTATGTCGTTCTCGATTTTTGTAGTCTCTTTGATCTTTTCCAATAACTTCTCTACATCCTGCAATAACCTTAAAGATGCAATCTTAAATAGAGAGCTAGTTATGATAATAAATACATGTTAGTCTAATGAAATATAACAATAAAATGCCAACAATTAGTATTCTATGAAATATATATGAAAGTATTGCAAACAAAATGTTACAAATACAACATATTTCGAAGGAAAGAGTTTCTATATTTATTCAACAATTAAGGTGGTTACAAGTTTTACCTATCCAATGCAGTGCTTCCCTATCAAAAGAGATCCCAGATTCCTCCACCTAAATCCTTCTATAAGGATTTTCTTTGACTTTGAATTCACCATGGACCCAAAGAGAATATATGGGAGACTCTTTCTTAGATAGGTTGGTGATCAGAAGGAGGCTGGAAATAAGGGTTTCCAGGTCAAAAAAACAGCATAAAAAAAAAATATGTATGGGCTTACATAATCTATGGGGATATCCAAATAAATGTTTTCTCTTATGTGAAAAGTATTGTTACCTTTATCCTTGAGACAAATTCTCCTTTTATGTGGTCTCTGGTTGGTTAAATATGGTTGAGTACAGGTAAAAGGAGTTAGGAAACTAACCAAAACCATAACTCAATATTTAATTTGGTATAATTATATATTTTTTGGAATTTATTGGCATGTAGACAAATTTCCCTTAAATAGTGTGCTTGTATGTGGGTTGCGTAACTGTGAGGGTGTGTACATCCTCCAAAAAAATATTTTTTAGAAGGAATCAAGGAGGGATGGGGAATAATTGTTTGTAAGGAGGATAGGGATAAGTCCAAAAAGAGCATCAATGCTTCAAAGATGGCAATTGATGCTATAAAAATGACTCTTTATAAGTGGTGCTTAGTGATGGGGATTGGTGTCTCCAGTAGATTGGTGTCTATTGAGATCTATAAGAGATTGGTGTCTCTTGCTAAGTTGGTGTTTAGCGGTGGGGATTGGTGCCTCTAGTAAATTGTTGTCTATGAATATCTCTAAGAGAATGTTGGTTCCTACCAAGATTAGTATCGTTTGAGAGTGGTGTTTCCAATAGGTTGGTGCCTACAAATATTTGTAATAGTAGGTTGGTGCTTACAAAGAATTATAAAGAGAAATTTCAGTGGTTTCTCCTGAAAGAGTTTCCACATAAATCTTGTGTTCCATGTTCTGTAGTTAATATGTGATTGTTTTCTTATGGTTGATGAATGTTTGAAAAAGTAAAAAATTGTCTTATGTTGATTTACACCCCCCACCCCCCTTCTCAGTTTAAGTGTGTTCTCAACAAGGGTAATTTTCCAAACTTGATAGAATGGTATATTTCTCCAGGCACAAGATTGAGGAAGTTGGTTTTATAAATTGGGAACTAATAAAGTTAATGCTTGCTTGGAGAAATAATACGGTTGGGGAAGATAGGATTTCAAAGAGGTTGGAAAACTTTTTTATTTTAGAATCGTTATTTAATGAAATATATAAAACTCAACCATGGGTGGAATTTGGCAGTGGTTTAGATTACTCTCCCATTATCATTTAGAAATAGAATTAGGATGGAAATCTTGTTAGTCCTTTTTGCAAGTTCACTGCTTCTTGGTTGGAGGAGGAGGAGTTCTGATAATTGGTTAAAAAACAATGGTAATAATATGATCAAAACTCAAGTGAATTTTCCATATTACAATTTGCAGTGGCCCTAAATAAATTAAAAGGAGTTGTTTCATATTGGGTTGCTAAAAATAATATAAGTATGGATGGGGATGTAAAATCCGTTGAGATGGAAATTGTGGAGATATATGAAAAAATGTGGAAGGAAATTTCAAGGAGGAGAAGAAAACGAGATTAAAATATTTGGAAATTAAGAAGAACATGATATTGGAGTGGAGGGAAGATGAATGGCGATTGAAAAGTCCAACAGGTTGGCCTAAAAAAAGTCATGAAAATACAAAGTTCATTGACTCATTTTCAAATCATAAGAAGAAAGTCAACACAATTTGATAAATGCAAAATGAAGAAGGGGTCATAGTCAGGAGCTTCTCTAAGATAACATATTTAGGGGTAAATCACTTCCAATCTATCTAAAAAGAGCCTCATGTAGAAAACATAAGGGAAATACTGAAGTTAACATCATATTTTCCCAACTTTGTGACAAAGGAGGATAATAAATTGTTAATGGAGGAAGCCTTCAAGGAAGAAATAAAAGTAGTGCTAAGATCTTTTAATAAGGATAAAAGTGATGGTTGGCCCATGGAGTTTTCCCTAGGATTTTATGATCTTGTTGAGGATGATTTACTTGGAGTTATTGAGGAAGGAAATCATAGTGGTAAGGTATAAGAAGCATTCAACTCCACATTCCTTGCATTAACCCCCCAAAGGGAGAAGCTTAAATCGATGAATTTAGACCCACTAGAAGGAGAACACCTTCTAGAAGATGTTTTTACAAAACCTCCTTGAAACATTTATCCCTTAGTTGTTTATAGTGGAGGTTGCAGAGGCAGGAGACCAGAGTTTTTTTAATCGAGGCACCTTTAAGGTACATAAACACTAGTTTGCACCTAAAACATACCACACCCGTTCTTAAATTTTAAAATGCATCGTCATTGTTCATAACAAAGGTTTTTAGTAGATGCGGGCGGTCAGAGGTTTTTGCAGAGATTGTTTTATGTGTGCCTTTATGGTACATGCACACCGGTGCACAACCAAAACATAACACACCAGTGCTTAGGAACTAGATGTTCAAATGCACCATCATAACTTATAACAAAAATAACAAGCATCGATCAAAGTGCACTGGTGCCATTGAATCTTACGTTCTGATGTGTAAAACTGTCCTCGAGCGCACCGTGGTAGGGTAAATAAAAATAATTACTATATCGATTTTCATTTTGACACCTCATCCCATGCTTCCAATCTCTCAATCAAACACCAGTGCTCACTCTATTTTCAAGGATGCCTTATTTATGGTGCTCGTTGATGTAAGTTTTAAACCTGTGAAGTAAAGAAATGCATATAGATTCTAAGAAAAACATAAATTAATCGATGGCTCACACATATAGTACACAGATATTTATTATGGAAACCCTTAATCGGGAGAAAACAAGCCTTCATTGGTGCCACACCTCTCAACTATTCATTGTATTAATTTCACCATTCACAATACAATATATACACAATATTTTAGGTATTTTGTAGCTACCAAAACCCTAATCCCTTAATGTGGGATTAATTTAGAAAAATACTAAAAATAGCGAAAAATGCTAAAAGAGAAAAAACAACCCAAATGTTTTTTACTTTCCCTTCACTACAAAGCCTTCTGGTTGTTTCATGTAGATTTATTCTTCCATATCCCCAGGTAGGAATGTTTTCTTCACATCCATATATTTTGTTTCAAAATCAAAATCAACAATAATAGATAAAATAAATATAATAGAAGTTAACTTGGAAACAGGAGAAAAAATGTCACCAAAGTCAGTTCCCTCTACCTAGGAATAACCTTTTGCTACTAACCGAGATTTGTGTTTCTCCACTTTGCCTTCTTCATTCAACTTATTCTTAAACACCCATTTGCTGCCAATGGCCTTTCTTCTAGTTGGAAACTCAACTAGATCCCATGCCTCATTCTTATCCAAGGCATCCATCTCTTCAACTATGGTCTTCTTCCAAAGTTTACTATCCTCTGAAAATTCATTGCTTCCCTAACAGTTTTGGGATCATCATCAGTAATAGATAAAGAAAAATTAGCATGAAAATCAAGTGAAATATACCTTTTTGGTTTCCTTCTTTCCCCCATTGATCTCCTCAATATTGGAGCATGAGTTTCTTCTTCTTTTGATTCATCTTCTTCCATTGGAAACTCTATTTTCTTAGGTTCTTCTTTGCTTGGTAGGAATTCATGTTTGGGAACCTCTTTAACCTCACTAAAAACAACATCCCCACTATAAAAATATTCCTAGTTTCTATATTCCAAAGATTATAACCTTTCATACCATCTTTATAACCAATAAAGATACACTTTTCAACTTTACTTACTCCTATTTTCCTTTCGAACATGTACATAAGCATCACAACCAAACACTCTTAGATGTTCAAGAGATGGTTTCTTACTAGTCCATACATAATGCAATTTTTTTCCACCAACATAGACAAGGGTGATCTATTTACTAGGTAATATGCATTACCCATTGCATCTGCCCAGAATTCTTGTCCTAACCCAACACTAATGAGCATGCTCCTTGATTTTTCCATCAACGTCCTATTCATCCTTTATGCAACCCCATTCTGTTGAGTTGTGTATGGAGTATTCTTCTACCTTTCTATACTTCACTTCTTACAGAACTCTTCGAATTCATTCCCATAGAATTCTCCATCAATATCTGTCCTCGACACCTTTATTTTCTTCTGTGTCTGATTTTCTACCAGATCCTTAAACTCTTTAAATTTATCAAATACCTAAGATTTCTTCCAGAGAAAATAAATCTATGTGTTCCTTGAGAAATAATCTATGAATGAAACATAATACACAGATTTACCTAGTGATGGAATAGGCACAGGTCCAAACACATCATTGTGTATCAACTCTAAGATCCCCTTTGCTCTTGTAGCACCATATAGGAATCTTACTCGATTGTGTTTACCATATATGAAATGTTCATAGAAATCAAAATCCAGGGTGCAATTAGGCATACCTTCAACCATACCTTTACCGTGTAGTGTTCAAAGGCCCTTTTCTTCAATATGTCCCAGTCTTTTTTTCCATAGCATGGTATTCTTTCTAGGGACATTGTGGATCTTGTAAATTTTTTTTCTCTTCTCAGGGACAACATAAATATTATGCCCACCAATATAAGTGCTTCCCAACAACTTATACAAATTTCCACATTGAACTCCCCTCATCAACACGATTGCTACTCTGACCATCTTGCAAGTGCCCTTTCTCAATAAAGTATACAAACTTGCATCATCCAACTTATTTACATATATTAGGTTCTTGTCTAGATATGGGATGTGAATAACTCCAGGGAGTGCTCTAATCCTTCCATGTTTAAGCAAAAACTTAACCCTTCCACGTCCCATGATTTTGGTTGTCGAGTCATCTCCTAGGAAGATATCACCACCATCATACTTTTCATATTCACTGAACCATTCCCTATGAGGAATCATATTAAATGATGCACCTAAGTCGATCAACCATACATCATGATCCGCAAGTGTACATGTAGATTCCAGGTAAACATCACCTCCTTCTTACGTGGAGGTTTTCTCGTCTGTGAAAGAGGAATCATAAGATCCTTTTGCTTTATCAACTTTCTTAGACCTGCAATCTTTCTTATACTTCCCATCTTTATCACATTTCCAACATTTCCTCAAATATTTTCCTAGGGATTTAGATCTACCTTTAGATTTATATCTTCCCCCCAAATACTTATTTGTATCTCCATCTTTGGGATGACCCCTTACAAATAAAGAAAATATTCTATGACCATCCATGTTTTTCCACCTCATATGTTCCGATAACAAGGATGAAACCACATCCTCATAATTCAATATAGATTGATTAGTACTACCAATTTCTACAACTAGATTATCTAAGGAGTCTAGAAAAGAACAAAACAAAGTGATACACATATCTTCTTCTGCAAGCGTAATATTAACAGATCCAAGTTGAATTACCAGAGTATTGAAGGAATTTATATTATATGTCACAAAATATCCATCTTACATCCTAAGATGGTACAACTTCTTTTGAAGAAAGAACTTGTTTACCAGGGACTTTGAATGATACAAATTTACCAAATTTTCCCATAGTTCTTTGGTTGTATATTCTCCCAACACATTCAATAACATCGAACTAGATAGGCAGAGTCAAATTTTACTCCTTTCTCTTCTATCCGTCTTCTACCAATCTTCTTGCAACATACCAGTAGATTGAGTACTAGTAGTTTGTGTACCTGTAGGTTGTGTACCAGGATCCACAACGATCCATTGTTCTTTGTCTACAAGAAGGTCCTCCATCTTGAGCTTCCATAGCTCAATTTTTTTATTGTTGATATTCTCAATATTGATTCTAGAACTTTTCGCCATTCTCTTTTAATCACACGAACCACCAATGCAAAGCTCCCACTAAACCCAGGTTTACCATAGACCCAAGATAAACTTGATCTATCAAGATTGAGATAAACCCTCAACAACAAAGGCATCCCCTTGAAGCCAAAAACATATTATGATACCACATGTAAGTTTTAAACCTGTGAAGTAAATCAATGTATGTATATTCTAATAAAAAAAAAAATTAATCAATGGCTCACACATATAGTACACAGAGATTTACGTTGGAAACCCTTAACCAGGAGAAAACCAGCCTTGATGCCACACCTCTCAACTCTTCATTGTATTAATTTCACCATTCACAATACAATATATATATATACAATATTTTAGGTACTTCGTAGCTAACAAAACCCTAATCTCGTAATCTGGGATTAATTTAGAAAACTGCTTAAAATAGAAAAAAATGCTAAAATAGCAAAAACTGCCCAAAAAACAATTTTAGGGCGTTTCCTCATATCTAAATGCTTTGTGTAACTGGGGTGGGAAATCCTAATCTAAATGTTTTGTGTAACCGGGTGGGAATCCCACCAACCCCCAGTCCCCCTAGGGAAATCACCCCTAATTTGACGCCCATAACGCAATCAACAAAGGGGGTTATCGTCAGATGCAATTGTCAAATCTGACGCACCCCCACACACACATTCAAAGAATATAACACCTACCCAACACTCACTAAGTTAAATAGCTCCATCGGTAGATTCCACACATTTCCATTTTTTGGAAATTACCATGAATTTTTATTTCCTCTCAATGGTGGAACCATGCCTCCTTGGGACATCAGAGTCCATGTAATTTTTTTATTACCTTCCCATTTGCATTTTCATATGATTAAAATTAAAATTTAACTTGAAATGTGTGACTTTTTTAAAAAAAAATTCCAACTCCACATGGTGTGCCATTTTGATTCACATCACCTCGGTGCAGTGCATCATGTGCTAACTTCATAGTAAGTAGCACAACTGGCGCATCTAATTTTTACCATACTTAACCAGAGCATCCTTTTAAATTCCCCACACCCATTGTGTTATAAAATACAACACTCGGTAAACAACATGGTTTTTTTTCTCAAACACAGAAGCACCAATGTGTTCCATTTAACCAAGAACACTGCTCATTTTATGACACATAAAATTTAACTCAAAAGTGCAACCATTTTAAACAAATGCACCAGTGTTAATAATAGAACCACACCAAAAACAATATTGAGTGATTTGGCATATTGGGGTGTTTCCTTTGACATCTTGTATCTTATGCTCTACGCTTCACAAAACGATGGTGCTTCAACAACATGATATCACAAGAGTGTTCATAGTAACACATCACACCACTTAATTTTTCAATAGATCAACATAACAGAGAGGTACCCATAGTGCCAAAAAAAGCACCAATGCATTATACTAGACTACGCGCCACTAAACATCATGTATGTGCTCAAGAAACTATATCGCACCAGTGCATTCAATTAGAAAAAGTGCATTGTCGTGTTTACATTCCATAAAAAATTTGGTGGCAGTTTTTTTATGTTAACCAAACGCATCGATGTTGTTAAAAGAAACCAACCAGAAAAATATTGAGTGATGTGGCATAGTGGGGCATCTCGATGGATGGCTCGTTACCAGTGCTCTCGACAATAGAATACATTGTTAAGAAAAAATTCAGTGCTCTAATAAAACGGTAGCACTTGTATGTTTATATTAAAATATCACACCGCTTATGTTGCAATAAAAAAATTTAACCTATCGGTGTGCCTAGGTCCAAACAACACATTGATACTACAAAGAGCATGGCACTGAGATGCATTTTCACAAATTATCAACATACTGCATCTTATGGTAAGAACCGCTAAGATCATAGGTAGTGCGCTAATTGAGATAAATGAACAAGTGTGTTCTATTAGTTGAACGCACCGCAAATTTTTTGATACAAAACCTTTTCTTGGCAGTGCATCTAATAAATACAACACACCAGTCTTGTGTGCTACAGGATAGCGAACAAAACACATAATAATTTACCATATCAATTCATTTTATGGTATGTATGTTACCAGTGCGTTATAAGAAAAATGCACTGAGATCAATGCATACCAAGCTAAAATGGAGCTTTGGTGCATTACATTCACCGAAATGCACTAGTGTGGTTAATTGAGTTGCACTGGGACAAATATTTTAAAAATTATCATTGCAGTGCATCTTTTAAAATGCGCCTATTACTGGTGCGTCATAAAATACAATGCATAATTAAAAATCATTTGGTGCTCAAAGGAACATAGAGGACTAGTGCTTTTCATATAACAAAGTGCATCACTTGGTTTATTATTAAGAAATTATACTGCAGCCGTGTGTTCCATATAACCAACCACCCCGAGTTATAGAGCTCATATGTGAAATGTTATTGTAGGTCATTTTGTATGACAACCCTTAATTGGTGCGCTATATATCACAATGCACCGCTATATATATCGGTGCTCGAATAATAATGACGCACTCGTGCGTTAAATTTAACACACCACTACTTGTTGCCTTATGTTTGATATGGAGCACCGATAGTAGTGCTTAAGATGTTATTAACAACACCAGTTACCTTTTCACTTTTTGTTTGCAAACAAAAACTAATTTCTGTTTTTGGTAAATACAAATTAGTTATAAATGTTTGTGTTTTATATTTTTAATTTTTAATATCTATATATATGTGCCTAAAGTGAATTTTATGTGAATCAGATACGACAATGATGTCAATCACAGTAGAAATAACAGCAGCCAGACGAAAAACAATTTAATTCACAAACTACATATAAAAACCTCCACAATTAATATGAATTGATCTTAATTTTCTTGTAAATCACATACCTACACCTCCTCTTCTTCTCCTCAAGAGGGCTTATCAAATATCTCTTTGAGTATGGGGAGGAATTTCATAGACCTAAAGTACATGTAACCAGGGACCTTTTCAGTGGCATCGGGCACATCAATTTCATTCCCTTCCAAGTCTTTCATCTTGGACCCTACTTTGGCATAATTAGGACCACCAAGCTCTATTATCAGATCTTTCGAGTGCCGCTTTTCCCTATTCAACAATAAAATACCCTAGGGGATGTATTAATTACCTCAAGAATGATCTAAGATCTGCATTGTGTATTTAATAGAAATTAAGAATCACATTTGGAAAAATAGATGATGATCCATAAGCTTTGTCAGCATGCCTTATCTATAAATATTAAGCATCTCCGTAGCCTCGACCTCCTCCTCCATTAGATACTCACCCATATAATTACTAAGAAGCTCATGTTTCTTCTTCTCCACAACCATGTGCTTGATATCTTTCTCATCAAGAAGGAGAACATGGGAAACAAAATCTCTCTCTCTCTGCTTTTGGTTTCCCTTGTCCTACTCTCCCATTTCTTTCGTCACATCATCATATTCCTCAAATCATACCAATTTAATGGTAGAAACCTCCCTACGCTTGATTTTCAACCTAGCCTCCCTCTATATATACTCGATCCTTTATCACTCCCTTAGTGTGTTGGCCCGCATATCCTCCTCCAAAGGTTTCTTGACTTTCTCTAAGATATTGTTATCGTCATCCTTGTTACCATAATAATTGGAATCAAAATGTTTGTAAATTGTATACCTATACCTCCTCTTTTTGCCTCGAGGGGCTTATTGAATATATATTTGATGCCATGGAGGAATTTCCCAACCGCACTTGTAAAATTGATTTCTAGAAGATGATATGTTACAATATTCCAACAATGTTGTTGGAAGAGTGTAAAATCTTTATGGAAAGATTTTTCCTTTTTTAGGAAGATTATGAAAATTCCAAGTGGAAAACGAGGGGACAACCAATACATGCTAGTAGGTATGTCCAAAAAAGTGTACAAGGAGATGGTAAAATAAATGAACATAATTGCATCACATGAGGATATGTTCCACCAATAACATGCATCAGAGGTATGTGATCATTTATCTATTATTTTATGTACACCAAATTTATTTATCATATTAAATACTATTTTTCCATTGTTTTGTTGCAAAAAAGAAAATAAAATGGAACCCAATCAACACACAAGAAAATATAACAAGGAAGAAAAAGGTTGATCACAAATTTTGTAAGTACTTACATTTTCGACGTTATTTAAGTTTTCATATTTGTTGTGATCTTTATATTTAAATAATTAATTTACACAAGTCCATGATTGATGCAGGAGCATCTTGCCTCTAAAATCTTGTACATTTGGTAGAGACCTAGGGGATCTTTCATTTACTAGGGATTGGGTTCCCTAAGGTTTTGTTGTATTTCCCTATGTTTTATTGGTTTCCAGAAGAGAGACATAGGATAGGATTTGATAATGAGAGTGAGGGCTTGTAAATGTTCTTGAATGTGTGAGAAAATGAGAGGAGTTGAGATATATTAGGATAGTTGTAGATCTCATTATAAGTTTGTGGATTTTCTTGAGTGATTTTTGGATCTAGAGATCCTAGGGATTGTTAGTTGAGAGATTTGTGCATTTGAACTAATTTTAGTTCAGAGTCCTTCTGATTAAGTATTGTAAGACTAAGGTAATTAAGGGGTGGCCATCAAGAAAGGAAATCGGGACAAAGGAGAGTATGAGGATGAAATTTCATTAAGAGACCTTATGTATTTTGTATGGTAGTTATGTACTATGATTAATACAGAAAGAAGAAACATTATGTTTCGAGTGTTTCCTATAAACTTCTATTGATTGTATGTGTATCTTTGTAGAACTGTATGGTTGTTATGGGGGTGTTTAAAATATTTATCAAGGTGAATGTTACAGGAAAAGTGAAGAATTCTCTTCATAGTTAATGTTTGCAGGTCTTTGAGATATTTATGGTGATTGTGGAAGAATAGTTCCAATAGAGATCATGGTCACGGGACAAAAGAATTCCCTTCCTTAAATCATGTATGTGGTTCCAGAATTGGATCAGTGTTTTTATGAGAGAAAACAAATGGAGAAACCCATTTCATAGTTGGAGGAATGAGGTTCGTCGTTCATTGATCATACTCGATATCAACAATCCTAATTCGTTCAAGCATAACCAGTTGATTCAAAAGGGGCAACAACAAGGATTATTGACCATCATATTTGGAGTGGAAGCATTTGGATCGTCAAATCGTAAGGTTAGTACAGAGGGGCATTGGATCCATTAGAAAAATAAGGAAGAATATAGACCGTTAGATGTGGAGCCAAACAAGCGAGAATTGTTGGATGCAGTTGGAAAGTTGTAGAGTGACCTCAACCGTCGGGTCAACCTCAGATTAAGTCCTAACCATCGATTGGATCAGAACAAAAGTTGCACATACGAGAGATCGTATCATCGATCTGAATTTGTGATCGATGATAGAGGAGAAATTGCATGTTAGAATTTGCATGAGATTTAACTCTATGGGGGAAGCACGTTATTAATTTTGACTGTCTGTTGGATTGACAACGTGTTTTCTCAAGATCTACTCATGCAATGGGGAAGGAGTTAACAAGAAATCATGTTGGAATGTCTAGACCACAGATGTTGATAATTGATTAAGTCGTGACCATTGATGAAAATTCCCAAGGATCTATGAGTTAAACACACACCGAAATAACACCTAGTTCAGGTTATAATCATATAGAGAGGTGCTAAAGGGGCTAAGGATAAAGATATAATCTAGAGGTCATGACCCTCGATTGTATAGATGATTGGAACTGAGAGAGATATCACTACAGGTTAAGTACTTGGTTAGGATAGTTGGTCATATAGTGAGGCCGCTCAAGAGGATAAGATGCGGTCACAACCACCAGTCGTGTAGATAAAGAAAAAGGTTTAGCACCTTGGATTAGGTTTTTAAGGACTGGTGCAATGAAAATAGATCAACAGAGATCCTAGTTAGATCCTTGGACACCCCATTTTGGGTTTAATGATCATCCTAGTTTTATCAATGATATAGGTAGATATCTGTGGCCACCCACCTATTCCAACTGGTTCATCTTGGTAGTTTTTTCCTAGTTTTTAGGTCCTAGACTTCTGGGGCCATTTTGAGGCTCTTAACAAAGTTTTTAGGGATATCCACTGTTAAAATCTAAAGAAATTCACATTTTGATAGTATAATGTGTATTCCTCAGATAGACCTTTCCAACAGGCTATTGTGCGCCTAAAATGGATATCGTATGAAAAAGTTACGACGCCGATAATTTGATGTACCAACTTACCCCAATGAGGCCCACATGAATCTTGGGGCTTCATCTCCTAGGGTTAGGTTTTTGGATGTCTAGGGTTTTTGAATTCATGTTTATCGTAAAAATTCTTTTAGAGCCTCATTGTCATCATATTCTTGCGAATGAGCGCAACTGTCACATCTCTTCTAAGAGATAAGCCACCACCATTCTAGAAATCTTGTTTCAATCTGCATTTTACAGTTTCAACATATTTCTTTATTAATAGAAGTCAAGTTTTAATGTATCTCTATTATTTTTTATTGAATCTTTATGTTAATAATATAGATCTGTATTCATTTCATTATTCTCATAAAATATGGATCAATGGTATTAGAGTGGTCTTCTTCTTGTCATTCTCAATGCATGTGCCCGACAAGGTCAGGGTACAAAGAGTTGGGTATCGAGCTTGTTTCTCTTGAGGACAAAGGCTCTCCCATGCCCAAGAAACCTTCCATGGCAGGAGAAAATAAAGAAAATGGGACATGAGATCCTTTCAAATTGTTTCTCGAGGAATCCCTCACGCAACAGAGGAACGAGATGATGGATAGTTTTGCACAAATCCTTCGATGGCTACCAACATGCGATGGATCTTCATCAAGCGGAGGCACCACCCCCTTCAAGGTACAGATCAAATTTGATTTTCCTATATTTGAAGGTTAGATAGATGCAGATGTTGTAGACAAATGGTTGAATCTCCTAGAAGGGTATTTTTATGTCCATAACTTTTTGAATAGAGAAAATATTACTTTTGCGCTCCTCAAAGTCGGCCCCCATGTCAAAGATTGGCGGGATACTTTCTGTGAGAAAAAGGAAATAGAGGAAACCTCATTATTTATAGTCGCACTCACCTAGGATTCCGTAAGGGATGTTATTAAGGAACAATACTACCCTATTGGAAGTTATGACGACCGATATACAAAATGGACCACACTGCGGCAAGAAAGGGACCAAGCAGTGTCAGAATTCATAAATATATTCCATACCATGTGCACCAAGATGGGTATCAAATATTCTGAGTGATATATAGTTCTCAAGTACCATGGTGGTTTGCATAGATACATCTAGGAAGAAATGGAGTTTCTGGACATCTCGTCCTTGGGCACGACCTCTCGATATGCCATCAAAATCGATTAGAAGATTAAACAAAAACTACGACAATTTGGGTCTGGGAACCCCTCACAACAGAAGTAGGGAAAGGGCATCCCCAATCTGTAGAACAAAGGGAAGAGCAAATATGAAGAACCTTAGGAAAACCAGTCTAAGCCGTAAACAAAGAAGGACAATGGAAAGACAAAGAAAAATATCGGGAAGTGGTGCGACTTCCATAAGAGCCCCTGACATAACACTACTAATTGCAGCTCAAAGAAGTCATTGGTGGATGAGATGAAAGCCTTTGAATCAAATGTGGATTCTGACTATGAGTTAGAACCAGAAAAGGGGGGATGGATCATCGACGTGGAACCCAGTTCCACCTTTTCTACCACCAAGATCCAACTCAATGAACTTGATGAGGCATAGGAAGGAGAGTGTCTCTTTCATTCACATATGTGGGTGAAAGGCACTCCACTGCACTTTATCATTGATAGTGGTAGCTAGAAGAACCTCATATCAGTAGAGGTTTTCAAGGGGATAGCCCTGCTAACAACACTGCACCCACAGCTCTACACCATCAAATGGCTCCGCCAAGGAAACAATATTCACGTCAACCAACAATGTCACATATCCTACATCATCAAGCCCTTCAAAGATGAGGTATTGTATGATGTTGCTCCCATTGAAGTTTGTGATTTTATTTTGGGACAACCTTATTTATGGAAACCTCATGCTATATATGAGTCTAGGCCTCACAGTGTTATTATTACTTTGGACAGGAAATTGTAAAACATACCTGAGGTAGTCCCGCCTAGTGCCATTTCCTTGATCTTTGCCAAGCAATGCAGGAAGGTAATTTCTTAGACCAAGAATTTTGTCTTCTTCGTGATTCATTCTTAGAGTGAGCGAAAGATTGTAGCCACATTTATAGCCTTTGCAGCCTGCATCTCCATGAAACAAAAGCAAGTGGATAAGGTCATGGAAGAATACAAAGGAATCTTCTCCTCACCTACTGAGGTACCTTTGCACTGTCAAATCAAGCATTCCATCGATCTGACCCCCAGTGCACCGCTACCCAATGGGTCAATATATCATCATTCTCTGTTAAAAAATTAGGAGATCAAGCATCAAATCCAAGAACTTCTCCACAAGGGTCACATCTGACCCAACTCATCACCTTGTGGAATCCCAATCATGCTTGTGTAGAAAAAATATGGGACCTGACAACTCTACATTGATTACCAGGCCCTAAATAAAATCACAGTCAGGAATCGGTACCTAATTCCTCGAATCGACGATCTCCTTTATTATCTTAAGGGGGGAAAATACTTCAATAAGATCAATTTTAAGTTTGGATGCCATCGGGTCCCAATAGAGCATGCATATGTATGGAAGAATTCCTTCAAGTCGAAAGAATGTCTTTTTGAATGGTTGGTCATGCCATTTGGTTTAAAAAATGCACCAACAACTTTCATGAGGATGATGGAAAATATCTTGTAGTCTTTCACCAATTCTTTTGTACTGGCATATTTGGATGACATCCTCATCTACAACAATACTTGGGTGGAACACTCGCAACATATTCAACAGGTTCTACACACTCTGTGACAACACAAGCTATATGCCAACTTGGAGAAATTCTCCTTTGGCATGGACATGATCCATTACATAGGCTACATAGTTGATAAGCATGGTGTGCATGTGGATCCAGTGAATATCCAGTTCATCCATGATTGGCCAGCCCAAACAACGCTCACTAAGCTTCAGAGCTTCTTAGGCCTTGTCAATTGCTATCATAGGTTCATTTTAGGATTCTCCCATATTACATGAGGCCTCATCCAAGTAACGAGGGGTGGTGGTAAGGAAAATTTTGTGTGGGGCATGTCCAAACAACAAGTGTTCAATGATTTGAAGAAACACTTGTGCTCAACCCCAGTGCTTTCATTACCCAACCTGCAACAACCCTTTGAGATCAAGATAGATGCTTCTGACTATGTTGTGGGTGCAGTTCTTGTTGATTTTTACGTATTAAGGAATTAATTAGATTAATGTTCTTTTGCATTTAACCGTTAGAACAATAGTTACATATAAAGGATCATTGAAAGAATAAACCTACACAAGATTTATCCTGTGAAAACCCTCTAGGGGAAAAACCTAGCAAACTTCCTCAATATAGATTCAACAACCAAGAACAATGCCTCTCTCCAAGAGAGAACTAATAAGGTAGAATATATTGATCTAACCCTTGAATAGGGAAGAGTATTTCACCACTTAACAAAGAGATACCCAAGAGATAAACCAAGAACCTCCATGACATCACATCCTAGCTACAGTAACATCTCCCTCTGAGATTTCACACTTCTTCCTCTTAGTTGCAGAGCTAGTGAGTGAGTGTACAAATGAGGTGTTGGCCTACTTTATAAATAGTGGTATGGACAACGTAAAATTAGGTCTAGGCCGACCTGTTACTTAACCCTTTTATTTTGTGTTTTACATGTCAAGGCACAATAGGGAAAATTTTTACAAAGGCACAATAGGGCCAACTTTTACAAAGGCACAATAGGGCCTAATTAAGAAATATAATATAATATAATATAAGGTAGTGTACCATCTTGCGTTGGGGTTACCAACCTACGTTGGGGTAGCATACCATCTCACGTTGGGGTTACCATCCTGCGCTAGGGTAGCGTACCAGCCTACGTTGGGGCTACCAACCTACACTAGGGTAGCATACCAGCCTGCATTAGGGTTACCAATCTATTCTAGGGTAGCATACCAACTTGCATTAGGGTTACCAACCTGCGTTGGGGTAGCATACCAGCCTTCATTGGGGTTACCAACCTACGTTGGAGTATCTCCCTTTACTAGGGATCTCATCACTTCCCTCTACTGGGGAACACATCATAACACATCACTTCCTGCTACTGGGGAACAAATCACTTCCCTCTACTGAGGGAAAATCCTTATGGACCACATGAAGCTTATCTATGAAGCATTCAAACTTCACTCTCGACATAGGCTTAGTCAACGTGTATGATATCTTCTTGTCAGTAAAAACACACTAGAGATTTACTACTCCCTTCTATATCATCTCTTAGATATAATGGTAGTTGATCTCTATATGCTTGGACTTGTAATGACACAATGGGTTCATAGACAACTTTATGCAACTCTGGTTGTCATAAAATATATAGGTTTCCTCCAACTCAAGATCAAACAATTATGCAATCAACTCCTGAAGCCACACTACTTCGCTAAATGTTGACCATGCAGCCACATACTATGCCTTTGCGGAACTGAGTGCCATATAGGTATGATTCTCACTGAGTCACGTGATCACAACTGATCCCACACTAAAGAAATATCTGGATGTAATTTTTATGGTCTGTGACACTGCCTGCCCAATCTGAATCTACAATATTATCTCACACTTTGAGATATATCTGGGTCCATAATCGATTGTACCCTTTAGGTACCGCATCACATGTTTTTTCATAATTAGGTGAACATGTCTAGGCTCAATCATGTAGTGACTCAATGTGTTCACCGCAAAACATATATCTATGGTCATGTTCTTCAAATATATCAATGAACCAAATTTTCACATCACATTGTACCAAACCGGTACACTTTCTTAGATACAACTCAATCTACACAATCATGTTCTAGCTCTATGTGCTTTCTACAAAGCACTATATGTCTCACTACCTGAGAGTATATCCTCTATTCTCTCTATAATTGTTCCTTCTGGAACTGGGACTATGCACCTGCAACTGCTCTTTCTGAAGCTAAGAATGACTGCTCCATTCTCACCGTAGTTGTTGAAATCTAAGAGTAGCTCCTTTATTATATCACGTCAACAAATTCATCTAAAACTAAGAGTGGCTCAATAACTGGCATTGAGGGTAGCTTATCCTCTTTCTCTGGAGGTAACTCAATCTTTTATTGTAGTCATGTTTCCATGGCCTGACTCATGTATTTCACCAACTGGTATTAGAGATAAATCAATCTCAAATTCAGGGATAGCCATACCTTCTCCCTCTAAATCTCATATTGTTTCGGCTTCTTTTAATGAATCATGTTTGTTCTATATATACTTCTTTTGATTATTGGAGAAAGGGTCTTGTCATAGTCTTCTCCCTCTTGTTGGGAGAATCCTCTGGACACAAATCAATATTTGTACATCTCTTTGAATGGTCTTGGGGAGGTTACTCCTTCTTACTGGATTGTGAGGGTTGAATCCCTCTAAAATATAGCTCCTTTTGAGTTGGTACTTGGTGGGGATGCCTACCTCACCACTGGTGGACCCATCTTCCCTCATGATATGGCTCATGAATTCTATATGGCTTTGCAATGGGACCATGATGGTCTCTTCCTGGTTACTGCAATGATTCTAGGTAGGCCCTTATGGCTCTACTAACTCTTACTGATATGAGGAGTGATCAACTATACTAGAGGGATTTTTTCTGTCGTCTTTGGAGCCTTCTCCTCCTCATGATCTATCTCCATATGAGATGTTTTATATGTAGCAAAAGTAGCTTATTCTTCTTTTTCTTCTTTGGTACATGGATGTATACGATCATGTATACAACTTGGATAGTTTTCTCCATGTCTCATATAATATGTTTCCTCCTGCAAACATGTGACCTGCCCGGAACAAGAACAACAAGGGAGAAATAGTAGACAAGAATAATACTCTTTATAATAATAATAAAAACAATAGCAAGAAAATTTGTCATGTTAACTCCTTCAGATCTATCACTTTTGACCTACCTGGAACAAGAGTCAAAAGTAAGAAATACAATAATAAGAAATGAGAGAAACACTCTTCTAGTGTTGTGATCAATAATTCCTCCATGGTAACTTGGAAATAAAATAAGAAATTTATCCTAGAGGAGATGCTAGTTATATCTAGTAAATTATTACAATAAGCATTTATCTCAATAGTGCTCACATGCTACCAAGTATTCGAGAATAAAACTTTTCAAAGATTGCTATCACAACTATAGTTTTTACTTGTAATGTGGAAGTTACAAAACTTGACATGTGCAAATTTGAATCTTATCAACTTAGTCAATCAAACATGGAACCTGGAGTCTTGTCCTCAAGCATGAGTGTTGTTTATTTTCTTCCAAGTCTCCTTCACTCAAGATGACAAGTATTCTCTTCAACATGTCCTCTATACTAAGATAACATTCTTTCTGGAAAAAAAATTGAGTTAGAGAATAAACTCTATAATCTCAACCTTAATCAATCTAATACTTTGACTTTAATTTTGACCAATGGTTAGTATGATAGTCATAAATTCAACAGATCAAAATAAAACCTAGATGTTCATAATATCACAATAATTCCATAACTAATAGAGGCATATCAAAATAATCAAACCTGGGGTGCATTGTTCCTCTAAATGTGTTGGATCTAAGTTCTTTCTGGATCTATGATTGTTGTTTGGAAAAAAGATCCCTTCTCCTACAAATACCCTTAAAAAAATGATACAATTTAAATATATGTAAGTACATATCTCTGATAGTATCGGTAGGTCGTGGCACCATCCAACGACAACGGAAAGCAATAACGGACCTTTAAAACTTCAAAGGTGCTTCAACTTGTAATTTAATGGTAGATGGAGATTTTCTAGGTTAAGGCACACTAGGAAAACAAAAAATCAGTCTGAACACTTCAAAAACACTTTCACTACAATTGGTGTTGGCACTGCAACTGGTGTTGCAACTGGAATGAAGGAACTGGCACTACAACTTCAACTGATATTGCAACTACAACTGGTACTTCAACTGCAACTAATACTACATTTGCAAATGATACTACAACTGCAACTACACCTGCAACTACAACTTGTACTGCAACTACAACTGGTACTGGAACTGCACCTGCACCTGCAACTACAACTTGTACTGCAACTACCACTGGTACTGCAACTGCAACTTAGGGTTTTATGAGGAAACCCTAATTTCTCAAACTTCAAATTTCAGAATTATGATCTAGGGACTAGATGCACCCTCCTAGGGCGAGCTCCTATATGGTCTTACTTTTCCCAATGTTCTCCAGCAAGTTGGATGACGTCAACTTTCAGGGTTTATGCAGAAACCCTAGTTTATGAAATTTCTCCAAAAATGAAAATTGTTCCATGGAAAAGGTGTGCTAGGGTTAGGAGGTTCTTCCTATGCCCTTAGCTTCTTCAGCGAGTTCTTTTGTGCTATGGAAATTCCTTCTTTCATCCCCACTTTGATACCATGTTGATTTTTACGTCTTAAGCAGTTAAATCAACTAGTGTTCTTTTACTTTTAACCATTAACACAATACTTGTATATAAAGGATCATTGAAAGAATAACATCCACAACATACACAAGATTTATCCTGGGAAAACCCTCTAGGGTAAAAACCTAGCAAACTTCCTCAATATAGATTCACCAACCAAGAACAATGCCTCTCTCTAAGAGAGAACTAACAAATCAGAAGATCCCCCTCTAACCCTTGAATAGGGAAGAGTAGCACACCATTTAACCAAGAGATACCCAAGAGATAAACCAAGAACCTCCATGATGTCACCTCCTAGATGCAGTAGCATCTCCCTCTGAGACTTGCAAACTTCCTCTTCTTAGTTGTAGAGCTAGTGAGTGAGTGTAAAAATGAGGCGCTGACATCCTTTATAAATAGTGGTCTGACCAGCATAAAATTAGGTCGGGTTTGACCTGTTACTTAACCCCTTTATTTTTTGTTTTACATTTCAAGGCACAATAGGGCCAACTTTTACAAAGGCGCAATAGGGCCTAATTAAAAAATATAATATAATAATATTCTTTAGGGTTTGTCTTGGTCAAATACAATAAGGATATCTTTTGAAGCTACTCAATCTTCAATAGTTCTCACTTAGCACGACCACCCCATGGTCTATCATAGTGAGACACTATCAAATGTCGTTCGTAAGTACCCTACTTACGACAAACAAATGTACTCCATTGTGAAATATTCCTGCCAATGTAGGAATTACATTCTCGGGAAAAATACAATCATCCACACTGATCATAAGCCGTTGCATTTCATGCAAACACAAGGAAAATTGCAGAATGACCACCATCAGAAGTGGTCCACATACTTGCAGTAGTTCCACCTCAACATCAAGTATAAGACAAGAAGTATCAATCGTGTTGTTGATTTCCTTAGTCGACCTCCAGTCACGGTATTCACCACGGTGCTATAATCTTGCGGCCATGACACCTCCAGATGGCCCTAACTCCATGAGAAAGATCCTGACTTCACCACCACCAACTAGATGTTGGGTGCAAACACAATTGTCACTAATTTCCATCTTCAGGATGTGATGTTGTGTCATCTGGGCCATCTCTGCATTCCATCAAGCGAACAAATGAAGATGATTTGAAAATCCCACTATATTATGGTGGAAAGACACTTCGACGTAGAAAAGACAGTGGCAGTGTTGCAACAACATTTATACTGGCCGAAACTTCGATAGGATGTCAGAAAGTATATCAGGTCATGCACTACCTACATTATTGCTAAACCGGCCACTAAGAAACAAGGCATGTACATTCCTCTACCTACTACTGACAGGTCGTGGGAATCCATCTCAATGGACTACATGTTGGGCCTTCTGTCCACCAAGAGGGGAAATGACTGTGTTTTTGTGGTTGTTTATCGCTTTTCCAAGATGGTGATTATGGTCGATTGCAAGAAGAGAATCAGAGTGAAGGCCACTTCCAATATCTTCTTTGAACGAATGTGAGTACATTTTGGAATACCACAAAATATTATCTCAGATCGGGACATTCGGTTCCTCAACACATTCTGGTTGAGCCTCTGGTCACTGCTGGACACCAAGCTCACCAAATCCACTGTCTTCCACCCCCAAACGAATGGTCAAACCGAGTTCGTCAACCGGATGATCATGCACATCCTGCACATGTACAATTCCAAGCACCCCCACACATGGGATGAGATTATTCCCTATGTTCAACACAACTATAAGAGAGCCATGCATAGCTCAACCGAACACAACCCCTTTCAAGTGGGGATGGGATTTCAACCATTGGGTCCCAAGGATGTTTCACTACCCCTTGTGGCCACCCGGGAAGACTCGCCCCATGCTCAAACTGAAGCTGAAAAATCCACCTGGTTCATTGAGCGGATTCAGCACATCCACCAATAGGTTCAAGATATTTTACAGAAATCCAATGCCAAGTACAAGCAATGCCATGATCAACACTGGGTGCCATACAAGTTTCTGGTGGGAGACAAAGTTTGGTTACATTTGAAAAAAGAATGCCTTATAGGGCTACATCAAAAGATTCTTCCACTCCTCTATGTAACTTACACCATCAACAAGGTTGTGGGAGAAAATGATTTTGAGCTCAATATTCCCCCGTTCCTTGGCTTGCACCCAGTGTTCAATGTGGATCTCCTTCAACCATATTTTCCACCATTATTGGACACCTCAGAGATAGCAAAACAATTGAAACCAACAATGCTCAACCCTAAATGCATGGAACATGCATCCACTGATCATATCGTGGACACTCACCGGGAAAGGATCCAACTTTATCGGGTTATCAAAGCAGGGCAGCTCATGCACCAAGGAAAGTGGCTCACCCAGGGCCAAATTCAGCGAAATTTCCTCATCTGATGGGGGAACTCAACACAATGGAGACCATTGCTTCCTATGGGGGGAGGATTGATCTAGGCAGATATCAGTGGCCACCCACCTATTCCAACTGGTTCATCTTGGCATTTTATTAGTTTGCTAGTTTTTTCCTAGTTTTCGAGTCCTAAATTTCTAGGGTTGTTTTGAGACTCTAAATAGCGTTTTTAGGGCTCTCCACAATCCAATTGTGGATAGAGTCATAGTTTAATGGCATAATTTTTATTCCTCAGATAGACCTTTCCAAAAGGATATCGTGTGCCTAAAATGGAGATCGTATGCAAAAGTTACGACCCCGGGATGTTGATGTACCAACTTACCCCAACGAGGCCCACATGACTCTTGGTGCTTCATCTCCTAGGGTTAGGTTTTTGGATGTCTAGGGCTTTGACATTCATATTTATTGTAAAAAGGATTTCAGAGTCTCATTGTACTCATATTATTGCGAATGAGCGCAACCATCACATCTCTTCTCATTGATAAGCCGCCACTATTATAGCAAGCTTGTTTCAGTCTGCATTTTACAGTTTTGACATATTTCTTTATTAATAGAAGCCAAGTTTTACTGTATCTCTGTTATTTTTCATTGAATCTCTGTGTTAATAATATATATATATATATATATATATGTATTCATTTCATTCTCCTCATAAAATATAAATCAATCAAAGCTGCCTAACTGTGGGTAAAGCCTGGGATAGGATATCAAGTGCTATCAGAGATAGTTAAAAGCTCTTTGAGGTTGGAGAATAGAAATAGAACAAGTACAATGCTCTTTGAAATTGGAAAAATTAAACAGAGCAATTGAATGATATTTTGGAATTAAGGACAACATCATAGCAAATTAAATTGCTTGTCTGAATGATTGAAGATATTGGTGCACTGAAATCAACAAGAAATTGAGAAAGTAAGATTGAGCTCTTGGGGCAAGAGAAAGAACGTGGATGTTCTTTAAGGGTACAAAGACATTCTTCTAGTTTGAGAGAACATCATAGATGAGATTGAAATATGATATTTCATACATAGTATTGAGTTAAGAAACATGTACATAGAAGCACATAAGAATAATAGGGAACTGGTACGCTTTGAAGGAGAGACAAAGAAAGCATACTTTTGAGTACAATTGATGCAAAGATATTGTACAAATGATTTCATATTTGGTGAAATATGATAGGACAGAGAAGATGAATTGATTCAAAGGAATGAATCAAAAGGAGTTAATATCATGAACAGAACTTGAATGTGTTAATTTGATATGTTTGAATTAACTCTGGTTGTGTTTGCAGGTTGGAGTAGATAAGGAAAGGATTTGATAATAGCTATGAAAGTGAGGAGAGATGTGACAAATAACCAGTTGTGTTCTTGAATGCATGAGGAAGAGCATGTGTGAGCTCTTGAAGGAAAAGTGTGGCAAAGAACCTTGAAGAATTCCAGTTGAAAGTTGGAAATAGGAGGACAAGTTGAGTGTTCTCAAAGAAGAAGTAGAAACTACAGGAGCCAAGAGGAATAAGGAGTGATCAGAAGAGGTTCTAAGAGAGACAAAACCAAAACAATACCATAGGATTAGGCTAAGGATAATCTTGGTAAGGTATTGGGTAGAAATCTAAGGAAAGAGATTGTTAAAAAGGCTTGAGTGCAGTCCATAAGTGAACAAAGTGAAGTTCATAAGAGAAAGAGAATGGAGATGATGACTATTGATGGTCATTACATAGGTTCAGAGAGAAGCCACATAAGAGGAGAGAAATATGCCAAAGAAGATGGAATACGAAATAAAATGAGTCAAGGGGAGTTTGACAAATAAATGACTAAGCTAAGAGTACAACTCAGTCACATAAGGCAATTGTTGCACAGGGATATCAAAGAGAACCAGAGATAAGGATGAAAAGTAAATAAGGTCAAGTGGATAGTAGAACAATTATTTGAGGAGAATCTTAGGGAAAGCATGAGAAACCTAAATCATAGGATGGATTCTTGGGTAGACAAGGATAAACTCAGAGGATCTGAGTTCATATTGAGGCCAATGACTGAAGGAAAATTTCACTATTGTGAACTATACCAAGGAGACATCCTTGGAGGAGATGGTGTTGGCAGGAGACTTGTTGAGAGTCTCACAGATTGTTTGGGGATTGAAGATGAGAGACTTGCAGAAAGTCTCGTGAACTCACTGGAGATTTAATATCATCATTTAGATGTGCTGACAAAGGAAGCAAATAAGGATAGTAAGCCTTATGCTTTTGTAACTGAAAATTTGTGTGTGATTGCAAGATTAACATGTGATGAGTCATCTAAAGTTGTCATGAAGAAGGAAGAAAAAGAAATGTATTTTTACATCCTTGAGAGAGGAAAAAGTGATCATTTTGTTTTGAAAATGGAGGATGAGACAACATTGTCTCATAAAGAAAACCAAGAGGAATTCCATACACATTTTTTCAAAGAGAGTATTGAAGGAAAACTGCAGAATTTTATTGTTGCAAAAAACAGAGAAGAACAATTGGCTTATGGAGATAACCAAAAGAAAGAGGAAGAGAAAAATTCATACCTAAGGTTGACAAACTTTGATGAGGAGATAAGGATGTTGGAAGATTGGTTGATCAATCCAAGGACTGATAAAGAGGATAAGAGATGCATGTTGGATGCAGAAAAAAAGAGTGATGACATACTATGAATCAACATAGAAAAGGGGAGAAGTGAAGGGCAAGATAAATAGTTTTTTCAACCTATAATTTTATTGCAACAACCAGTAGGAAACAACATAACATTTTATCAAGGGAGTAACAACAAATTGTAGATCATGTACCAGCACAAGGATAAGCTGGACATAGAGATTGATGAATTGAGGATGTTGATGGTGAAGATGTCTCAGAGAATACATGAAAGAGAAAAGAAGATATACATTGACAGAGAAAATGGATAATTGCAAACAACAATGATGCAAAAGGACAACAAGGAAAGCAAGCAACAATATAAAGTTTGGGACCCTGGAAGACTTCAACATTTGAAGACTCATGATCAGGAGATCATGAACATATTTGTTCCTTGGGAGTTTGATGTAGGAGAATCCTACCTCCAAAATCTTGTACATTTGGTAGATACCTAGGGGATCTTTCATTTACTAGGGATTGGGTTCCCTAAGGTTTTGTTGTATTTTCCTATGTTTTATTGGTTTCTAGAAGAGAGACATAGGATAGGATTTGATGATGAGAGTGAGGGCTTGTAAACATTCTTGAATGTGTGAGAACATGAAAGTAGTTGAGAGATATTAGGATAGGTGTGGATCTCATGAGAAGTTTGTGTGATTTGTGGATCTAGAGATCCTAGGGATTGTTAGTTGAGAGGTTTGTGGATCTGAACTAATTTCAGTTCAGAGTCCTTCTAATTAAATATTGTAATCCTAAGGGAATTAGGGGTTGGCCATCAAGTGAGGAAATCAGTCCAAAGGAGAGTATGAGGATGAAAGGTCATTAAGAGACGTTATGTATTTTGTATAGTATTTATGTACTTTGATTAATACAGAAAGAAGAAACACTTCATTTCGAGTGTTTCCTAAAAACTTTTGTTGATTGTATGTGTATCTTTGTAGAACTGTATGGTTGTTATGGGGGTGTTTGAAATATTTGTTTAGGCGAATGTTACAGGAATATTGAAGAATGCTCTTCACAGTTGATGTTTACAGGTCTTTGAGATATTTATGGTGATCGTGGAAGAATATTTCTAGTAGAAATCATGGTCATGGGACAGAAGAATTCCCTTCCTTAAATCATGTATGCAGTTCCACAATTGGATCGGTGTTTGTATGAGAGAAAACAAATGGAGAAACCCATTTCACAGTTGGAGGAATGAGGTCCGTAGATAATTGATCATACCCAAGATCAACGATTATAATTCATTCGATCATAACCAGTTGATTCAAAATGGGCAACAACAAGGATTATTGACCATCAGATCTGGAGTGGAAGCATTTGGATCATCGGATTGTAAGGTTAGTACATAGGGGCATTGGATCCCTTGGAAAAATCAGGAAGAATCTAGACCATTAGATGTGGATCCAAACAAGCAAGAACTGTTTGATGCAGTTGGAAATTTGTAGAGCGACCTCAACCATTGGTTCAGCCTCATATTAAGTCCCAACCATCGATTAGATCGAAACGAAAGTTTCACATACAAGAGATTGGATCGTCGATTTGAAGTTGAGATCGACGATAGAGGAGAAACCGTGTGTTGTAAGTTGCATGAGATTTAAGTCTATGGGGGAAGCGTGTTATTAATCTATATCGTCCATTGGATTGGCGATGTGTCGTATCAAGATCTACTCGTGCAATGAGGAAAGATTTAACAAGTGGTCATGTTGGAACATTCAGACCATAGATCTCAATATTTGATTAAGTCGTGACCATTGAGGAAAATGCTCGAGGAGATATGAGTTAAACGCCTTTTGAAATAGCACCTAGTTCAATTTATGTGTTAATGGGGATAAGGCTAAAGATATAAGTCCGAGGTCATGACCCTCGATCGTATAGATGATTGGAACCAAGAGAGATAACGCCAAAGGTTAAGTGCTTGGTTATGATAGTTGGCCATATAGTGAGGGCGCTCAAGAGGATAAGATACGGTCACATCCACTGATTGTGTAGATAAAGAAAAGGTTTAGCGCCTTGGATTAGGTGTTTAAGGACCGGTGCAATGAAAAGAGATCAACAAAGATCATAGATATATCCTTGGACACCCCATTATGGGTTTAATGAGAAACCTAGGTTTATCAAAGCTGCCTAAATGTGGGTAAATCCTAGGATGTGCTATCAATGGATGTCTTCTAATAGGTGCTAGCATACAAACAAGAGCCAACCAAACAATTTATCAACATCGGATTAAGTGAGGGTTGTGAGTATATGTTGAAGTATCAAAGTTTAATTGAACAATTTGTAAGTAGCTATGTTGTTTAACTTCCTTTGTTTTATAATTAATGGAACAATAAGAAACCTTTATATTAATTATATCAACTATGCTTTGTCATGGAGTATTAAACATGTAGGAAATAAATTATGGAGAGGAGCCAACAATCTTTTGTTACACATCATGAGACAAAGCTTCAAAAGCATGTGTATGGTTTATGAATCACTCGTTGCTATGGTATGTTTTTTTATTTACACAATTGTGTATACTCTACTATATTATAAATTTAGATTTACTTATTACACTTTATTTATCTATGTTTGTAGATAGAATAACGCAGCACGCGCTCGCAAGCATGCCCACTCACAGGATCTTTCTTTTCTCCACGGCCCGAAGAACTGAAACGTTCTTCTATTTCCCTATCGGGAAATCTGCACCCACAAAAAACTCTCACACAATCCCCTCTTCCACTCGGGAGATTGGACTTCGCGACTTCGCGAGGTCAGTGGTCGAGCGCTGCACTCTCGAATCCCCGAGCACTGATAGAGTCAACGCTGACCTTTTCCTTCTCCTATCGAGATTTCTTCTATCACGATTTCGCCACTCGCGATGTCAAGCAACTTGCTTTACCGACTCCCGAACCCTAATACGCCGAAACTCCGACGCACGTGCGAGTTTGACTATTCAACGCTTCACCTCATCGGCATTTTGGACTTGGCAGTATCGCGAATCCTGATGTCAATGTTTGAGACTTCTTGCTGCGAAACCCCAGTATGGTGTGCCACCTGTCCACCACTCTGACCCGTGTGGCCCCACTCTATTCTCTTAGCCTTTCGAGATATCGCATATGGGAATATCGCGATCCCTGATGCTATGTTTACAGATTTTCAACCCACGAAACCCCGATGCACGATTTCACACGTAAATCCGACGGCCCTTGCAACTCGGATCGACGATCCTGCCCCTCCTGAGCTTCGAACCTCTTGAGAATACGTCATTGTATCTCCCCTGCACCTTTGTGAGATCTAACGGCTCACGAAGTTTTGTGAAATCTCCTCAGAGAATTTTGTTCATCCGTCCTTCCTTGATGATTCTTGTGTATGACCAAGTATTCCTCCACGGAAACTTGTCCCCCCTGCGTGCAAACTTGCGATGCCTTCCAACCACTCTACGGCACAAGCTCCTGTGCTTCTCTTCAACGATACAGATTTCTTCACAATCTGATCAAAGGGCTAATGTGCCTCCTCCTGAGATTTGGCACTTCCTTCCTGCACTTGGAAGAACCCCAAGTTTCCAAAGGCCTCGACCTTTGTCTCTTTCTCCTCTTCAACTCCTAAGCTTCGTCGCGCACATAAAAAAACGTTGTCCCTCCTGAGCTTTGGGATACTATGAACCCGTCAAAGGGTTCTGAACCTTCTGCACTACTTGCAGTTATGTCTTTGTGCGTAAAATCACTCGCCCTCCTGAGCTTATCCTTCTTTCCTAATCCTCGAAGGATTCTTCAACTCATGCACCTCCACAGAGTATTTACATGCACTCAAAGGTGTTATTCCGTCCTGAGCTTTCCTATAGCATCGACCTCCAAGGAAACTCAATTCTTCTTCTCTTTCTCCCTTAGATGGATAATTCAGAGGCCGTCCTAGCTCTCCTTCACTCAAGCAACCTCTTTGCTGAGTATTTCTGGGTATTCAACAACCCTGCGAAGATCCCTCAGTGGATTCTTCTTTAAATTTACAGAACTCAAAGAGTTCTCTTCCCCTATGCATGTCTGCACAATATCTCAATGCCCTCCTAGCAGAGTTCTCAGAATCCTCAGTGATTCTATTTCTTCAGTGAACTTCTCAACAAAAGTCTTCCTTTGTGTGCTCTTTGCACTGGCTCGATGCCCACCTGGCAGAGCTTCACAGAACTCCTCAGAGCTTCTGTCTGCAACTGTGTTTTCCCTTACACAGCCCTGTCTCCTGAGGTATTCAGCAACCTCATAGGTCTTCTCCCTGAGTTGTTGATTCCAGTTTCTGTGCCGCAGCATGTCTTTGTCTGAACCCGCAGAATTCAGAAGTGCTTCAGTGCACTAGTATTCAGAGACTGCAGTACTCTGTCATGCCCTCCTGGCATGAAACCTCAAAAACCTTCACCTGAAATCATACACACTCCTGCAAATGAAAACCTATAGCATACATCTACAACATACATTCATATTATATGAATAACACTCACAGACATTCATTTAACACATAATCATGCAGGAAAAACTGCTCTTTGTATTAAATATGGCAAATGCCTATATTTACAAGGTGTTCCTGAGCACGGCCTGTAACAAGGTCTCAGCTCTTTCTCTTCTGCTCTCTACTCGCAGATTCTAACTCTATCTCCACCACACGCACACTAACTACTAAAGAGATACAATTGATCTTTTTACATGAGGAGGCTCTTCGAGCTCTTCCCTCCAATCTACCTACCCTATTCAATTACATTGAATGGGTTGTCTAGTCCAACATCAGATCTAGATCTCATCCTTACAAAACATTAAAGGCCTATCTACCTAATGCCTGCATAAAGGCATGGCTCTATGGCTCAACAACCTAGACATTTAATTACATTCAATTCTAAATCAAAATGAGGGTTGCGCCTCTCTTCAGCCTTGAATGCGTGCGCTTGACGTGGCTGGCTGCTGGTTGGATGACGTGGAGAGATGCTCTTGCATCATACTCCTCAACTGCAAAATTCATGAGCTCCTGCTCATGAGCTTCCCATCTCAGCTGTTGAAATCCTCCTGGATCCCAAATCATCCTCTGGAGTTGTTCGTCTGCTCCATTCTAGTGCCCCTGTTGCTTCTGCGTTGTTGTTGCTTCCTTCTCTCTACTCAGCTTCTCCTCACTGACAGTTTCTGCTGACCGAAACATCAGTTCTCTGATGATGTCGATTACTTCATCCAGTTTTTCTAATGGCTGGCCCTATTCATGCAGTCTCCTCGGCTGCAAAAAATTTCGGCTCATGGGCAGATCACTGTGATCTCCCATGCCTTCTTCATCAGCTTCCAACTTCACCTGTTGGATGTGTACGCTCTGCACTTTCACCCTTCTCTCC
>SNQJ01S0029861.1:136182-163260 GCA_010110895.2 Picea sitchensis
CTAATGTTGTTTGTTTCTTCTTCTTCTTCTGCTGCAAACTCCCATGTTGCAGTCTTTTCAGTCTCCTGGCTGAAAATACTGAGCCATTCCTCAGAATGCTCATCATCCTCTCCTGCTTCTTCTACTGTAAGCTTCAGTGCTACAGCTTCCTGGCTAAATATGTTGAGCCATTCCTTATAATGCTCATTTTCTTCTCCTTCTTGGGCAGCTTCAGATATCTGCTCCAACTCTTCTACGACAGTCTCAGCTAGTTGTCCCTCTGTTGTTGTTGCATCTGCAACATAGATTTTTGCCTCCTCCTGGGAAAGTGGTAGGAATATATCGATTCCCCCAATCATTATAAGGCTCCTCAGATTAGCCTCTCGGATGGTGAAAGTTTTTAACTTGTCATCATTTTCATTCACATGGCTTAGAAAACCACATGAATCTTCCTCTTCTATCAGTTGTACCTGCTGATCTAAATCCACCTCTAAGTTTATGAGACTCTTAGATAGCCTCATATGCTCATCCTTGCCCACTTGGATATATGGGATTCTTCTACTACCTTCATGGCAGTCTTCGAGATCCTGCAATGACCTCATACCATTTCCCAGCTGGCAATGTGAAATTCCTTGGTTGTCCTCCTGACAGTCTGTGATATCTTCAACTGATCTCAACTCTTTTCCCTGCTAGAAAATTGGAATTTCCTCCCTGCCCTCCTTGCAGTTCTTGAGATCCTCATCTGATCCCATTTTATCCTCTTCATCGAGAGTTCTCCCAGTCTCCGGTTCACATACCTGAACCATCTCCTCTTCTGGTCCATTGAGGTTTTCATCATAACTCAACCATCCTTTTAACAGCTTACGCTGTCTTCTAGCCTTCAACTTCTTGACCAGCCATTTTATCTTCGGCTTCTTCATGGGCCATTCATATACCCATCTCATCTTGGTATTCTGTTGCATCTGCAGTTCAAGCTCTTCCATTTTCGCCCTGATATCGACAAGTTCTTTCCCCCTTTCAGTTGTACTCATCAGCTTTGGGTTTTTTTTTCCAGCATGCCTATGGCCCTCAATAGCCACGTTGTTGTCTCTGTTTTCCTTCCTGTAAAACCTGCTACTATCACTCTGCATCCCAAGTGTTTCCAGATTCATCCCACAGTTCTCCAGACTGTCCTTTTGATTGCTGCCTACCTGCAAACAATCATCACAGAGTCTCCAGCACCCTGTCTTCCTTTACCTTCTCGCTTCACCTAAAATATACAGATGAAATTAGGCTCCGATACCAAACTGATGTGTATCAGAGTGCTCCTTACCTCTTATGCCTCCCTCGTAGTGTATCCCGCTCTGATACCAAACTGACGCAGCACGCACTTGCAAGCACACCCGCTCACAGGATCTTTCTTTTCTCCATGGCCCGAAGAACTGAAATGTTCTTCTATTTCCCTATCGGGAAATCTGCACCCACAGAAAATTCTCACACGATCCCCTCTTCCACTCGGGAGATCGGACTTCGCGACTTTGCGAGGTCAGTGGTCGAGCACTGCACTCTCGAATCCCCGAACACCGATAGAGTCAACGCTGACCTTTTCCTTCTCCTATCGGGATTTCTTCTATCGCGATTTCGCCACTCGCGATGTCAAGCAACTTGCTTTACCGACTCCCGAACCCCGATACGCCGAAACGCCGACGCACATGTGAGTTTGACTATTCAACGCTTCACCTCATCGGGATTTCGGACTTCGCGGTATCGTGAATCCTGATGTCAATGTTTGGGACTTCTCGCTGTGAAACCCCAGAATGGTGTGCCACCTATCCACCACTCTGACCCGTGTGGACCCACTCTATTCTCTTAGCCTTTCAGGATATCACGTATCGTAATATCGCAATCCCTGATGCTATTTTTACGAAGTTTCAACCCACGAAACCCCGATGCACAATTTCACGCATAAATTTGACGGCCCTTGCGACTCGGATCAATGGTCCTACCCCTCCTAAGCTTCAAACCTCTTGAGAATACGTCGTTGTATCTCCCCTGCACCTTTGTGAGATCTAACGGCTCACGAAGTTTCGTGAAATCTCCTCAGAGAATTTCGTCCGTCCGTCCTTCCTTGATGATTCTTGCGAATGACCAAGTATTCCTCCGCAGAAACTTGTCCCCCCTGTGTGAAAACTTGCGATGCCTTCCAACCACTCTATGACACAAGCTCTTGTGCTTCTCTTCAATGATCTAGATTTCTTCACAATCTGATCAGACAGCTAATGTGCCTCCTCCTGAGCTTTGGCGCTTCCTTCCTGCACTTGGAAGAACCCCAAGTTTCCAAAGGCCTCGACCTTTGTCTCTTTCTCCTCTTCAACTCATGAGCTTCGTTGCGTGCATAAAAAAACGTTGTCCCTCCTGAGCTTTGGGATACTCTGAACCCGTCAAAGGGTTCTGAACCTTCTACACTCCTTGCAGTTACGTCTTTGTGTGTAAAAGCACTCGCCCTCCTGAGCTTATCCTTCTTTCCTAATCCTCGAAGGATTCTTCAACTCATGCACCTACACAGAGTATTTACATGCACTCAAAGGTGCTATTCCATCCTGAGATTTCCTATAGCTTCGACCTCAAAGGAAACTCAATTCTTCTTCTCTTTCTCCCTTAGATGGAGAATTCAGAGGCCCTCCTGGCTCTCCTTCACTCAAACAACCTCTTTGCTGAGTATTTCTGGGTATTCAACAACCCTGCGAAGATCCCTCAGTGGATTCTTCTTTAAATTTACAGAACTCAAAGAGTTATCTTCCCCTATGCCTGTCTGCACAATATCTCAATGCCCTCCTGGCAAAGTTCTCAGAATCCTCAGTGATTTTGTTTCTTCAATGAACTTCTCAACAAAAGTCTTCCTTTGTGCGCTCTTTGCACTGGCTCGATGCCCACCTGGCAGAGCTTCACAGAACTCCTCAGAGCTTCTGTCTGCAACTGTGTTTTCCCTTACACAGCCCTGTCTCTTGAGGTATTCATCAACCTCATAGGTCTTCTCCCTGAGTTGTTGATTCCAGTTTCTGTGCCGCATCACGTCTTTGTTTGAACCCGCAGAATTCAGAAGTGCTTCAGTGCACTGGTATTCAGAGACCGCAGTACTCTGTCACGCCCTCCTGGCATGAAACCTCAAAGACCTTCACCTGAAATCATACACACTCCTGCAAATGCAAACCTACAGCATACATCTATAGAATACATTCATATTATATGAAGAACACTCACATACATTCATTTAACACATAATCATGCAGGAAAAACTTCTATTTGTATTAAATATGGCAAATGCCTGTATTTACAAGGTGTTCCTGAGCACGGCCTGTAACAAGGTCTCGGCTCTTTCTCTTCTGCTCTCTACTCACAGATTCTAACTCTATCTCCACCACACACACACTAACTACTAAAGAGATACAATTGATATTTTTACATGAGGAGGCTCTTCGAGCTCTTCCCTCCAATCTACCTACCCTATTCAATTACATTGAATGGGTAGTCTAGTCTAGCATCGGATCTAGATCTCAGCCTTACAAAACATTAAAGGCCTATCTACCTAATGTCTGCATAAAGGCATGGCTCTATGGCTCAACAACCTAGACATTTAATTACATTCAATTCTAAATCAAAATGAGGGCTACGCCTCTCTTCAACCTTGAATGTGTGCACTTGACGTGGCTGGCTGCTGGCTGGCTGACATGGAGAGATGCTCCTGCATCATAGAACATGAACAGTTGGAATTTCAAAAACAAGTTGAGCAAGAAAACATCCATTTAAATAACCAAAGTACAATATCGCCTACAACTAATCAAGAAATGAGGGATGCACACAACTCGAGCAACGACACCAGTTCAAGTGATGAATGATAATCAATATAATTGAATGTTACTACAAGTTGTATGTTTTGGAATATCGGTCTGTAAAAATCAAGAATTTTTCTTAATGTAGTGGACATAATGTCTCAATTGCGTGACAACATGTTACCAATAAGTGTAACAATCACACATTGGTTTCATTTTTATTATTGTGGACCTTTACGTTGTCCCATTTTGTATGATCATGGGTCTCTTATTCATATATAATAAAATGGGTTTTTAATTTTACTGCATCGTCAAATGTTGTAAAATGTTGCGTTGTTGATTAATTAATATGTGAATGACTTGCATTATTGCAAATAACATAGGTGTAATCCATTGGATAAGGCATTAATGCAATCATTATATCAAAATGCAATAACAGAAATATAAAAAACAATATTATTATAAAAAAAAAATTTGTAAAAAATAAAATTAATTAAAATATATACATATCGGCTCATTCTTATAAAATCACAAAATGGTGTGTGAAATAATATAGAAATCAGTGCTTTTTAAGGGGTTATAATCACTAGTGTATAGTAGGCATACTGAAGCATCAGTTCATATTAATTATATTGAAGCATCGATGCATATAACTTGCAATAATATATTGTTTCAGAATTTTACAGTGGGTATGCGATAAATACACATCGGTTCTTTAAACATAATAATTACATCAATGCTTTAAATAAAATAAATGCACGAGTGTTTTATATGTAATAAAAGCATTGATGCTTCTGAACAAAGAATGGAGTCAACATCTCACCTCGAGTATTAGAAATTTCAATACATTTTGATGCACAGGGTAATACAGGCATCAACATGTACGAATTATACAAGCACCAGGTCCGACATAAAATAAAATCACACCAGTGTTGCATACAACAAAATGGGAATCATGGGTGTAATAATTATAAACGCACTAGTGCATTTTCGTCCTATGTATGCATTGGGTAATTAATGTAATGACGAGCTTGCATGTTTTTTGTTTTATGTACGCACCGAGGCATTTTATGTAATGGTGCACCAAAGCCTTTTTGTTTTATGTACGCACTGCGAATTTATGTAATGGTGCACAAATGCATTTTTGGTTTTATGTACGTACTAGGGAATTTTATGTAAGGTCGCTCCAGTGCGTTTTATGTTTATGTACGCACCGGGGCATTTTATTTAATGTGCACTGGTGTGTTTTGAAAATAAAAGAACTAAAAAAAAGACATCTACTACAACCTCCACTCACCCAATATTTTTTAGTTATATGGAACATCTGTTAAAACCTCTGCAACCAATAGAGGAGGTTGTGTAGCGAAGGTTTTTTTGAAAATTTTGTCAAAATTTGTAACACTAAAAACCTCCGCTAGAAGGTGTTCTCCTTGCAGTGACCTATTTCATCATGTCATTGTGTCTACAAAATCATTGCAAAGATTCTAGCTATAAGAGTAAATAATATTTTCTTAGAAGTCATTTCAGAGGAGCAGTTTGGATTTTAACATGCAGATATATATTTGAAGCCATATGATCTACTCAAGAGGGGCCTCACTTCATTAGAACAAAGAATAATCCAACTATGCCCCTAAAACTAGATCTATCTAAAGCATATGATAGAACTAATTGGTTGCATCTCAAGTTGATGTCAACGCATGTGGGGTTTAGTTTTCTAGTAGCAAGGTGGAGAATTGGTTGCATATCTTTTGTATATTTTGATGTCCTTATCAATGGATTAGCTTCAAATTTCTTTAGGTCCTCTAGAGGCATGGGATAGGGATTCCATTTATATCCCTTGCTCCTTTTGTTGGTTGCAGAAGGTTTGAGTAGGGCTATTTTGGAATCCAAAAGGGTGGGGGGAATTTTAAGGGTCAAAGTTAAAGTAACTCATTTAAGATTTGTTGATGATGTCCTATTGTTCGTGAATGGTAGTTTAAACAAAGCCAAAAAGTTGAAGGAAATTTTGGATACATATAGCATTGCTATTAGTATGGAGATAAACATGCAAAAATCTTCCATTTGTTTTAATGGTTTGGGTCATGAGACGTAACAAGGGGTGATTAGGATTATTACTTTTAAACCCTTGAAATTTAGGAAGGCTTTAAGTATCTAGGCCTTCGTTTGAAGCCAAATGGTTAGAAGAAGAGATATTGGGGTTCACTGCTAGAAAATATTGAAGCCATGATTAATTATTGATGTAATGCATGATTGATTATTGGTGTAATAGGTGGTTGTCTATTGGTGAGAGATTAAATTTAATTAGAGAAATTTATTCTTTAATTAGTGAAATTTGTTCTTAAGGCAATTCCTATGTTTTGGCACTCTTTGGATTAAAATTAGAGAAAATAAAAGGGAAATACTCCAAATTCTTATGGATTGGTATTAAGGAGAATGAGGGGATTCCATTAGTTAAGAGGTAGTATATTGCAAAGCCTAAGGAGTACAATGGTTGAGACCTAAAACTATTCATCTTTATGGTGCCTCCTTGCAAGATAATAATGTGACTGCAAAACCATCTTCATGTCTGATGCATATTTGCAAAAGAATAGTGAAAACACAAAACGAGTACTCTTCATTGTAAACAGATATTTTAGTATTTAGCCTCTTGTCATGGGCATGCTAAGACCATCAATTACAATGAATTCCGATCTGAGATTACAAAATGTCAAAATTTTATGGAGAGAGTACTCATACATAGAAATAAAGGCTCCCCTTGTTCTCAAGCTCTGATAAAGATGATTGTTAAGCCAACTGAAATGGGCTGGAATAAAATTGCAGGCAGATGCATAAGCTCTGCCACTATAGAATAGAAGACTCTTATTTTTTAGTTTGAGAAAACAATGGTTACTATTTATAAAAACAAAGGGGCAACAATCCTCTGCCATTTGACTGTAGAACAATTGCATGTGAGATCCCCATGAATGTAAAAAGGGAATTGGCATTCTGGAAGAGTCAGTGTCACAATTATAATCCTTGTTCAATTTCTTAGCTTGCTCAACCGTTGGGGTTGATGAGGACCATTCAACAACATTGTTGCAGAGATGTAACTCCAAGGCTGAATCTCTAGCATAATCATTGAGCTTTAAGATTGAATTGCATTCATCATATTGAGGTTGGGTTGATGGAATCCCCTTGGAGGATGATGTATTGGTGAGGCCTAAGAAAGGGCCATTGAAATTTGGAGAAGTTCTTCTTTTGGGAGACCTCACAACAATCCATTCACCAGGGGGGCTTGCAAACCAATTAGGTCTCTCTATTATGCTATCGGTTTCACCTTCTGCCTCCAATTGCAGAATCCAATCTAAGGGTGAAGGATTCTGGCAGTTCTCAAATGCCTTTATTCTTTGTCCACCACACTCGCTTGCCTGCCTTAAGGTGGGAAGATTACTAGACAAATAAAATAGAGGACAAATGGGAACATTCCTAGGCAGCGTGGGACAAATTTGGGATCCACTAGCAGAGCAGGGGGAATCCCATCCCTGCTCAGCACCATCAAAATCCAGAGGACTTATTGGGGATTGAGGATGGTTGAGGCTCCCATCCTCTGGGACAGAGGTGTCTTCATTGAGGAAAGGATGTCTCAGCAGTTTCTCACTGGTCCACCTCTTCCTGGGATCTCTTCTCAGGCATTTCTCAAGGAAATCCTGGATCCGGGGTGAAAGCGAAGTAGGCAACTCAGGCAGCTCCTCTGTGCATCCAATTCGATACATCGCGGTCAGGGGATTGGAAACTTGGCTCCATGAATTCCTCCCAATGGCCATCTCCAACACAGTGCAACCCAAAGATCAAATATCAGATGCAAGCCCCTACTCCACTTGGTTCACCACCTCTGGAGACATCCACAAAGGGGTCCCCTTCAATTTCAGGGATTCCCTGCCCTCCCCTTCATCACCAATCCTCCTTGCAGAACCAAAGTCAACAAGCTTCACACCATTTGCACCCACAAGAACATTCTTCCCCTTGATATCACAGTGCACAATCCCCTGCCTGTGGAGATACTGGATCCCACGTAGGATGCCACGTGTGTAGGATCTAATGATCAACTCCTCAAAGGGCAGTGTGGAACAAGGCAGCAAGGAATGGCAAAGGGCACGGGGGTATCATGGTATTAGTAAGAGAAAAAGAAGGTCGTTTCATTCAGCTAGAAAAAGAAGACCCAAATAAGCAATTTGTCTAGCTTAAAATATCAGAGAATGGAAATCACATCAGAATTGAAGCATGCTATTTTGCACCTCAAGTTTAAAAAATCTACAAAAAGTGGGGCTTGACCCACGAGATCCCTTTGCAGCCTTAAAAACATATATTGTAATATATTCTCAACTAGGTGAATTCCTTATAGTGGGGGAATTCAATGCTAGGACAACAAGTGAACAAGCTAGCATTCTTTGTTACAAAGAAGACAGTGACCCTATATGGCTTACAGAAGAGAGCAATCATCAGTGGGAATGGTGAATTTAGAGAGGAATAAAGGCCTGCAATCTCTTTGGAGAACAATTGCTTATGCTATGTGGGTCTTTCAAATTAGTCATTTGTAACGGTATGACTAGATGGGAAAATTCCAGTAATTTCACTTGCAATAAACACAGCGAGCAAATTGTAGTATATTGTAATTGCATAATTTGTGTGGGAAAATGGAGGAAATTTGATCTCCAATCAACACATCCTCCATTTTCCCACACAAGCCAATTTATTTAAGTTTCTCTTGGGCCGAAAAGAAGCAATTAGGGTCAAAAGCTCAGTGTGTTCAACAAAATCCCCAAATGGAATTATTTTGACTCCAGGAATTGTAATACCTTCAAAAAGATTAGAGGAGGAGGCTCTTGAGAAGGAGGAAATCTCATTTCATGGCCTTCACCGTCACAGATTAACACATTTAATTCTAAGCGCACTTAGGTGCAAGAAAAATTAAGGATGAAACAAATTGTTTCAGGTTAATGCTTGGTTTGTGAGGAATGCAAAAGGCAAGGAGAAGGTGGAAGGTGGAAGGAATAAATAAGAAGCTCAAAACAGCAGGATAATACAAGAAAGAGAAGTAGATTTTATGGTTTTGAGGAGAGAAGAACTAATATTCCTTGGGAAATAACCACAAACTGTTATGGAAGGAGCTCCAACACTTAAAAGGTGCAAACCGAGAACAACATTACATCTTCTAAATGGTTCGACTATGCAAGACAACTTTATGAGCGGGATCCCAAGGTTGACCCTCCTCCCTTGGTCCACATAGATACAAAACTCTTCAGTTGCAGAGGTGGGGTGAGTATCAAGAGGTTTAGGCTAGAAAACAAGAGACTTGCAGGTGAACTCCAAGCGGTATCAAAGTGGGGCTTGAAGTTCTTTCACCTACATCCCACAAAATTTTCAACAACATCATGCAGCAAGGGTTCCCCACAGTTGGACAACTAGTATGGCAATACCTCTTTTCAAAAGTGGTTTAGTCAATAGTATCTACAATTATAGAACCATAATAATAAACCCCTTGTTTGCAAAGTTATTTGCAAGCATGTTAGAAAAGAAAATCAACATGTGGGCAGAAGAAAGAGATAAAAGTGCTAAAGGGCAGCGGGTTTTAGACCTAAACATTCCACAGTTGATCATTTTATAACTTTAAGGCACATCATTGAAAATCTTGGGAAGAAGGAAGAAGATTTTTGTTGCTTTGTTGATTTCAGAAGAGCGACTTGCAGTTCTTAGGGATGAATTTGGAAGCGAATGGAGGAGCTTGGGGTTCCCAGGCATTTGATAGCAGTTGTGCATAGGATGTATGTAGAGGTGAAAGTCAAAATTAGATCTTTAGCAGGCATTTCTAAAATTTTTAGAAGCGATATCAGGGTCAAACAAGGTTGCCTTGCTTGTCTCCTACCTTTTGGGTTATATATTGACAAGATTGAAGAGTGGCTAAATTAAGGGGGTGATGGTATCCATTTTGGCAAGTTCATTATAAGGCTTCTTTTGTATACGGATGACCTTATATTGATTGCTAAAACAACTCTTGGTTTGCAAGGCACTTATGTTCCCTTGAGCATTTTTTGTAGAAGCTTGGGGATGCAAGTCAATATGAGCAAAGTAAGAAGTAGTGGTTTTCTCTAACAAAGAAAGCATAACCGGCATAGGTTCTACTTTGAAGGAAACATTCTGCAAGAAGTTGTAGACTACAAATACCTCTGAATTGACTTCAACAGAAATTTTAGTTGGGATGGTTGTAGAAAGAAAGAAAGAACTTTAGGGGTTGAGAAGCATTTTATTCTTTTCAAAGCAAGTGTAGAGAGAGGTAGAATTTTGTGGGATTGGAAAACCACTCTAACTTTTTTTTGGGCTTTTAGTGATTCCAGTGATTCTCTATGGTAGTGAACTATGGGCCAGTAGCACAACCGATATGCATTGGAAACAAATTGAGAAAATTCGGAAGCGGTTGATTACAAACAAAGAATCCAAAATGCAATGGAAACAAATTGAGAAAATTCAGAAGCGGTTGATTACAAACAAAGTCAAAATTAAAAGTGCAGTTCCTTATGCTATCATGTTAAGTGAAACAGGGGCTGCCCCTATTGAAGCAATTGCTATGGTGCGAGTCATAAGGTATTTGAAAAAAATTGAACAAATGGAAGAGGGTAGATGGCCTAAGGTTGTGTTTAGTGACAGATTGTGCAAAAGAAAGAAGACTTGGATGTGGCAAAATAACAAATGGTTTTGTAAATGGGGCATTTGTTTGAGCATGTGTCCTACAAAGAGTAAAGAGATAAAAAAAAATGTTATGGATAAGTTCCACAAACGTACTTGGGAGAAAGAGCTAGGGAGAAAGAAGAAGTACTACATTGAAGAGTTTAACCCCACTCATAACCATCAGCAAAAGACATACATAGGGGCCAATATTTCTTGGAGATCTAAAATTCTTATTGCTCAATTAAGGATTAATTCTCATCAACTCCGTTGTGAAACAGGGCCGCTGGAAAAGGCCAAAAGAAATGTGGGAGGAAAGAGTATGTATTTTTTGCTCTTCCGGAAAAGTGGAAACAAAAAAACATTTCATTTTAGAATGTGAGGCCCTCAAAGATAGCAGGGAAAATTATGCAGGTATTCTGGCAGCTAGTTCTTGGGATAATCTATTCATCAAAGAGTTTGTCGAGAAGCTGGGAGTGGTTATTGTAAAACTTCATAGGAAAAAGGCCAAATACAAAAGCCAGATGGAAAAGCAATCTATCCCATAGGCTATCTTTAGCCTCTTGGACTTTAAAAATACTTTATTTCTTTCTTTCTTTCTTTCAAACCGACCCCCAAACTTTTGCAACAAGTCTCCGATATTGCCACCTGGTACATACTCCTGATACATACTCAATGAAAATATTGTACATCCACACACCATTCTCAATGGTGTAATCCTGATCCAAGCATCTCACAACGTATGGAGAATCGAGAGACTGCAAAATCCTGTACGCGTTCTCTAAAGAAGAAATAGAAGCGAGAGTGGACTTGACAGCAAACAGATGGCCATTGGACTTGCTAATGGCAAGGCTGACTGTACCAAAAGCTCCGGCTCCAACAAGCCCACCTCTTACCCAATTTTCTCCTCCAGATTTCATTGTATTCTCAGTGCCCAAGTACTGCACAATTCATGAGAGATATTTACATATGGGATATGTATAGAGAGGGGAGTTCTTACCAGCTTATGGCTTCTGTGGAGACTTCAAAAACAATCCAAGAGGCGCAGGCACGCCTCTTCGATGTCGTGTTGGACGACACTCTTGCTTTTACGTGCAATCTTAGGCGTGAACTACTTAGTTTAGTATTATATTTTTTCAGAATCTGGCATTCATGGATATCTGATAGGTATATATCTTCTTGTCCTCTTACGCCTCTCAAGAGGCCCACAAATTTGATTCAGGCGCTCCTAACAACATGAAAGAGGCGGGCACATAAAGTCAACTCGTACACAGGTATACTGTGCACATGGCGCAGGGTAATCTCGTAGCGCCTCATAAAGCTTGCCCCTTTTATGGGATTCAAGGTTTAAAATGGCGTTGAGGATTGTTTTTTTTTTTTTTTTATAAGGTTTTTGGAGTATTTGTTTGAAATTTGACAAGAAATTGTTAGATCCACAGATTTGAGTGATTATTTCTGTATAACCTTTATGTTGCATGGACTTTTTCAGGCACTAGACTAAAGGTTCTACGAAATGATGATTTTTCTAGAGATATTTGTTTGAAATCTGGCAAGAAATTGTTGGATTCTTAGATTCGAGTGATTATTTCTGTATAATCCGAGTGCCTCTGGAGTTTTTCAGCACGCTGAATCCATTTCTGCATTCAAAAATGGATTTTGAACAACAAAAAATAGTGATTCGCGTAAATTTATATTGCCTGATTCCGGCAAAAAAAATCATTTCGTAGAACAGCTAACCAACGCCCTTTTTCAGCACGTTGAATCCATTTCTGCTTTCAAAAAACAATTAGAAAACACAAAATAAACAATCTCCCATTTCCAAGATTCATTTTTTATAAACAATCTCCCATTTCCAAGATTCATAAACAATGGAAACATTACAATGTAGAGAATTTTTTTTAGGTAGGATAATACCATTATCTATTTTTGAAAAGGAAATAACTTCTAAATCAATGTTTTTGATATATCAATAATATTCTTTACCATACTTTATTACATTGTTTACTCTTCTTTACATAATATTCTCTACCTCCTACGAACATTCTAGAGAAGGAACCTTCTAGTAAGCCTTCTCACATTTATTGTTTTCACACTATTACATAAATTTTATTTATTAAAAATGGCCTACATACATAAAAATATGAAATCATATATATATTATCATTCTCATTGGGTACCTCCCTAGGTACCCCATATTACCTCCCTAAGTATACTACAACTTGTCATACAATTTTTTGCCTTTTTTTAATTATTATAAAAAATCCATAATATTTCCAACCACAATCTTCTTTGACACCATCTACACATTTGGATTCCACCTTCACATTTTCTTCACCCTTCATAATGGCCTAAATCAACCATGAATGCAAAGATTTGATTTTCCTCCTTCCCCTTAATGGGTAGTAGTTAAAGGTAGACATTGTTGCAAATATTGATAACTATTGTAACATCCCCATTTCTAATTCCCCTAATTAATTTGTAATTAATTATGATTAGTGATTATTATCTTAGCATGGAGATGATCTTGCCATGCTATGGCTTGTAAATAATGTAAATGTGTATTGTAAAAGCCAAATAGTTGACTAAAGGGTGTAGCCTTAAAGTACTGGCCATGATACCACTAGAGGAAAGAGAGAGGGGTTCATTGTGTCAAGAGACCCCAAGCTACCTTAGCGAATCAAAGTTTGTGAGTAACTTGATATTCTTTTCCCTTCCTCTAAAACCAAAGGACCCAATTATTAAATGGTACAGGGATGGGTAGTTGGACTGGTACCTCCCATGTAAATGCATGGGATTAATGGACGGGTACATCCATGGAAAATCGTGGATTGCCCAAATGCATGGGGGAGGGACTCGAGAAAATTCGAGGAGAAGGAAAATGATAGGCGCAAGAGGGGATGCACAGAGGAAAGAAACAACACACATGTGCGTGCTAAGGGAGAGAGAGAGTCTCGATCTGGAAAATGGAAGAAAAATTGATGTGATGAGTGTGTTTATAACTATGAGAGGTTTTGTGTTAGGAATTGAGACCTTCACACTGTCAAATGCATGTGAGGCTGAATGTTTTCCTTGGTGGTATCATGGCTTGGCACGGGGGTGGCATGTTGTCGAAATGACAAAAGAAACAAAGCCTATGGTTGGGTGGAAAATCCCTCACCCACAATCAGTGGGTTGGCTATAACCTGTACACATATAAGTGTTCTTTGATACCTTTGTAATTAAATGAAAGGGATGGATGGTGTTTATAATTGCATCTACAATTGTGTATGCATGTTTAATGGAAAAAATACTTGTTTCATTTGTAAATATGTGTACTTGAATAATGGTGGAACTATATGAAGGGTCCATGTATTGCACATATGAGAATAAGTACACTGTATTGATCTGAAGGAAATTGAATGGTTACAAGTTTGTGTTTTCTAGTGTGCACAATAACATATATGTTGTGGTGGGTTTCCTCGAAAAGGAAACTAGATGTTTAAGTTAAGGATGAATGATTGCCAATGGTTATGATGTGCATTTCATTCTTGATGATTGTTTGTTCTTGATAAATGAATGAACGATTATTTATGAGTTGCAAAGATGTGTTGTAGTCCCCTTTCGAAGGGATAATGAAATCATTATGATGGTTGTGAAATGGGAGGCTATAGAAGGTCGATAAACCCTGTGGTTTCCCTCTCCTTAGAACTGGAAAGATTGTGGACTCAGTAGTCCAAAAATTAAAAACTTAACCCATTTAGATTCATGTTTGAATCGACAAGAAATAATGGTCGTTAGATCGGTGGGGAGGCTAAACTTCAGTCATCTGATCGTCACCAAGAAGTTAAGAACTAGAGATGGAGCCTTGGTTAACGAGGTTATCAGATATCTAGAGTATCAAAAGGACTGCATTGAAGGCCTTAATTTAAATATATTTCCCAGTGTCAGGGGAGGGAAAGGTTCCAACATTGGTTCCATCCCTTTTTCTCTTAAACAAAAGAGAGTGAGGATGATGTCATAATGACGTGTTGTGCCAGCGTGGTAGCCAAAATGCCATGATAAATTGGCACTAGTCAACAACCTATTTTTGTAATTCGAGTGTGGGCCCATATTGGGCCTAAGTCTTTGGTTTAGTGCCTTTGAACCACAATTGTCATATTTGAATGTTGAGTGATCTCAGTCGTCGATCTTCAAATGTAAACTCAGAAGGGAGATTGTCACCCCAGAGTACCAAACCCTAGGAAGGTCTCGAGCATATTTTTCCCTTTGTTTCTCGATATCCTAATGCCTGATAGGGAAAGGTTTCGGGTAGATTTCCAACCCTTTCCCTTTGTTATTTTATGAGCGGAAAGGAGGATGGAGCACATGCCAATGATGTCAGAGTGATGTCAAGATGACATAGTCAGCCAATGAGAAGTAGACAGGTGTCAACACCTGAGTGGAGAAGCCTTATACCTTGTGATGGTGTGTAGTGCCACGTCAATCCTCGTGTTGAGTTGTGGTTGGTCCATGTTTCATAAGGATATTGTGCCATGTGTCTAGGATGTTCAACGTTCCATACAATCGTAGGACGTAATGACATAGCAGCCACGTGTCGTGTCGCATTCCATGCCACGTCAGGTTTGTGTGTCGCAATGACCTACTGGACCACTAGATATTATACCTTTAAAAAGAGGAGTGGGTGCTTGTATATTTCCCGATATCCCGGTGCCTCATGGAGTATGTTTCCTGGTGGGGCAAGGCATCTGGTGAGGTGAAGTTCCCAGGGAGCCAAGGAATCCCAGTGAGGTGAAGTGCCTGAGGAGCTGAGAAATCTTGGTGAGGTGAAGTTCCTAGGGAGCCGAGGAATACTGATGGGTGTATGTCCCAGTTTTGGGTATGGCCTGAGGACCGGACCACCGGATAACCGACCCCTCCAAAAAAAATTAGTGGTGGAGTTGTTGGGATCCACTGGAGCCTGATTCCCTGTTAAGCATAGAAACCACCCTTAAATCCTATCGTGGTTATGCAATGTGTTTTCCATACCTTGGTTGAGTGTGTCAAGCTAGAGGGTAGCATTTTTTGACATGTCAGTGCGACATCATAGGGTACGAATGACATGGATCCACATGGGTGCCATGTGAGGATAGCAGGAGAAGGATACAAAACTTAAGGAGGCCATAACTTTTGATTTTGAGCTCGCTTTTGAGTATTGTGACAGTCGTTGGAAATCTCTCGATGAGGAGATTCCATCCATGGGATCCAATTAGATAAATGAATCAAGGTGAGAAAGAGGAAATTTTGATACCCCACTAGCTTATGGAAGGGTTAGGGATTGGGTGTGTTACAAAATGGTATTAGAGAAGAGGTTCAAACACTAGGCCTGGATGGTCCAGGGAACATTCACAAGACTAGTATACCAAGGTTAAGATGAGTCTATTGGAAAATGTTGTTTTCCTTTAAATTTTTTTATTATTATTTGCACAAGTTTTTTGAGAAGAAAGACTGCAGAATTCATGTTTAAAATTTCTCATAGCATAAAAGATAATCATGTTTCTTTACAATAGAAGAAATATGTCATGACCTTGCTAGAATTAGAATTAAGACTCCTGAAATAATTTGAATATGTTGATAGGCATTAATGGTAGGATATAAATGTGAATGAAAGAAAGAGTAGAATCATGTTATAGGGTTGCATAAAACTAGAGAATGAATGAGTTAGATTGTTATAATGTTGTTTATGAGTATGGGTTGATAGAACCTTTGTAGTAATAATTTTTGCTTAAATAAAAGACTAAACCATGTATGAACAACTCCTCGTGCTTGGAGAATTGATGGAAAACTTGTTAAGGTCAATTCATAATGAAGGAGACTTATTGTTGATTTCCCCATTTAAGCATAAGTAAGTGGATCAATTAATGTTGTGTTTACTTGGAATGGAGAGGTTCCAAGGACAAATTACATGTTCATTAAGATCCTCTTTAAGTTTGCAAGGAAAGTAAAAAAAAATGAGTCACTTGAATTGTTCTTAGTCTTCATAAAAGAGGTCAAGTGACATGAACATATAAAGTTTTGAGCTCATGGTTCCGTCGAGTCATTTGTTATTCCCTAGAAGGAATGTATATGTATATTGACTTGAATGCATGTGAATGCAAGAGAAAGATAGTTAGGATACTTATAGACTTTGAATAGTTTGTTGTTGGTTGTGAGATATAGGTTTTTCACAGATAATTTTGAATGACAACGGCTGATACTCAATTGGAAAAGATAACAACATGAATGAAAAGTTGATGAAGCTATTGTTTATAGCCTTATGAATATAAGGCAAAGAACCAATGGGATGTTGATCCATAGTTTTAGTGGAGGAAGTGCTTGGACATTTCCCAAGACGCCAATGGATCAGGTAGCATTCAATAATGAATGATAGCCATATATGTATGGCTTAGAATGCTCAAGTAGCAGTGATAGGTAATTAAGTAAAAAATTCCCTTCGTAAAATTTGTCTATTGAAAATGATTTGAGGTATGAAGAGAAAATAGGAATTTGGTATTTGCTACCTTGGGTAATGTTGTGATCACCTAGTGAAAGTTTATGACATGTGAAATTATTTTGTAGCAAGTGTGCAAGAGTGATCTCTTGCTGGTTGTTGCCATGCAAAGAGGGCAACATAATTATGAACCTTCATGTGAGGCTTGTCATGGTAATGACTGTGAATTGTCATCAGAAAGGATGATATTAATAAAAATAAATAAATATGTGTAAATGACATGGGAAAAGGTGCAAGTAGTGAATAACTAACCTTGTTTTCAAGAGTTCTGATTACTTTGTCTGAGTGACTAGCTCGAGGGGGTGTACACCATTCCTCAAAAAGAGCTAGTATGAGATGTTGAAAGAGAAAGGAGCAAGAATGCTCTGTTGTTATGAAAAGAAGGCAATATGATTATGCCTTTGGGAATTGCATATAAATGATTGTGAGTAATCATGAGTTGAATGATTGTAAATAGATGTGCATGTGGGATTAGAAAGTGTGCTAGCAATAAGCACATGCATACTATGTCGATGCATAGGGTTGAAGCACCTAAATGCATAGTGTAAATGCAAGCTGATAGAATAAACGTGCATGTGTGAATGTGTAGTTTGAATGCATAAAAATAATGCATGCCTATATTATTTAAGTAAAATTGGGTAAAAAACTAAAATGATAAAGTTGATGCTAACTCATGGATTGAGATCATTTCAGGTGAGGATGGATATGCAACAAGGAAAGTTGCATGTTGAAGAAGTTCAATGTGGAGAAACTATATGAAGAACTATGTCATGAGAATAGAACCACAAAATTAATCAATTGCTGGAAAACTAAACAATGGCATGAAAAGCCTATTTATAAAAAAATCTTTGATTACATTTTAAAAGATAATGCATACATAAGGGACATGCAAATGAATATTGGTCATTCTGATTTTTATTTGGTAAACGTGCAGAATGCACTAGTTCATAATTAATTTTTAGGCAAATTTTGATGTTGTAGTATGCTGTTACATCCAAGAAAAGTCAAAAGGAACTTGATTGAAACTACTCAAGAAATGGAGCAGACGGGCCTAGAAAAGGGGCAGAATGTAGAAGCAAAGATAGAGAAAAGGAAGAACAATTCTTTCATTCTAAACTATGATCTGTTTAGCAGAGTTGTATTGCTTTAAAAGAAAATTTTTGAAAGCAAATAATTCAATGAGGATGTGTGAACGAATGATTTAGTTAAATCCATGTTGTGTGTGGCAAGAAGGTCATGGAGATGACATAGCTATGCTGAGAATTCCAAACTGTACAGAGGAGATAAAAAGGGAAGAATCCATTGACTCCTTTCTTGTTGTTTATTTCAATTCTCTAGAATGAGAAAATGGATGGGTTGTTATGAGTAAATATGTCAATCTTAAAAATGTTGATGGCAAAAATAGCTGAAATATTATTGTGTTTGCACTCATGAAAACATTCAGGACAATGAGATAGAGTGCATATAGATATGTTGGGACATGTCTGATAAATGTTTGTTGATTTAGAAAATGTTATGGTACATGCATTTTGATTTAACATGATAGTTTATATAATTTTGAATGTGATGATGCATGCCATGTGTAGGAAACAATCGGAGTTGTTGGGGGGAGACAACTTCCAATGAAAAACAACCACAATCAAAGGATAAATACAAGAATGTTGTTGATTAAAGAATTGGTGAAGGGACCTTAGGAGTCCCCCTAAAGCACCATTGATGAGGTAATATCAGAAAGGTTGTTGGAAGCCAAGACAGGTACAAAGTTTTCATGCCAATATAGCATGTGGTTTGAAAGGGATTGGGTAATGATCCCTTCTAAAATATTTTATATCTTGATGATATACTATAATTTTGAATGACTATTTCATGTCATTGATACCCAAGAAGGGTGTGATTCATGAAGAGAGAACCTGAATGATAGAGGGAGGAACCTATGGAAATCAAGGACAGCTAAAATCCGTTCATGAAATTCATGAATAAATGTGTCATGTTTTCATTAATTTGCATAATAAATAAATAATTTTTCACATAAGTGGAACATATGTTGAATTGCATCAAGGGAATGCATGTTTGTATGGAAGAGGGCTTGTACATGACTTCCCATTATGGAAGGAGGACTTTCCAATGTTCCAACTAAGTGGTAAAAATGGTAGAGAGAGTAATCCAGGTGGCCATGAGTACTAATACCTTGGCTACCAGTAAAGAAAGAATGCTTGAATGCATTCATGTGAAATTTTGATTTCATGTAATGTATGCTGACTTGAGGTCATGTTCAACTCAAGGAAGGAAACACATTCCTACTGTAATAACGAGTGTTGATAAAGAATCCATGGGGTGAGATATTGGTTGAGTTCCAACTCACCATGGTGAAGTGTCTGACACATAAATGTGGTAATTTTAAAATGAATGAAAGTGTGAATTGTGTGTAAATGTGGCCATGGACATTGGCACATTGGTTGAATACTTATGAAGAATGAATGCATTATAGAAATCTTGGTGCGCTAATAAAATGCATATGTATGGAATACTAATTTCCTTTTGTTTCATATGATTAGTGAACAAAATAGATGCAATTGTTAGTATGCACAATTTCAAAAACAAATTGTGAGCCAGTGTAAATGCACAATGAAAATGTAAGGTGCATGAGAAAACTAACAATTTGTTTGGTTGTGTAAGGATTGAAATTGCAGGAAGGATGGTCTTGGATATGGAAGCAATATAATTCCATAAAGAATACCAATGCATGATAATTGTAAAAGATCCAAACTACTATGAGAAGGAAGTCACATGCTTGTGGGATCTAACATCCTATATGGAACAAATCTAAAAATGGATAAGTGAAATTTAAAATCGGTGGGAAAAAAGTTGAAATAATGTTGATTGAAAAATTAATGATAATATCTCGTGATTAATGTATTTGAATGATACAAGTGAGATGAAAGATCTATCCTAGAGGGAAAGATGATGATTGTCGAGATGGAAAAGCATGGAAAAGACCATTATTCTGACATGAGGACCATGTACGCTATAATCTCTTTGATATGGTTGTGTGGTTTTAGAGTGGGCTTGAGGGACGCCTCAGTAGAGCAAGAATGAGGGACACCTCAACTGTAAGACTTGGTGAACTCTCTAAACTCTTCCTATGCGAGAAATCCTTGGTAGGAAAGACCAATCGCCAAAGGGAATGTGCAACAAAGAAGGGGATTATTGAGCTTGGAAGGTGAGTGATCGAAAGGAAGAGGAGACTTCAATAAATCTTGTTATCTGTTGAATTAAGGTCATGATCATAGTGAATATTTCAAAGGAAAAATAGTGAGCCAAGTAAATGTGGCATCCATATGGATGCAGATCTATGAATTGCACATATAAGTATTGTGCTAATATGAATATTCCTCATGAATTATAAGCACCAATTAATTTTTTATTCATTGAATTGGTATAATAATGCATGTTGTTTGGAAATTGTTGTAGGCATATTGTTGAAATGCCAAAGTATGAAAATGAACCAGACTATAAGAAGATGAAGATAGTGTTGAAATGATTGAAAGAGGAAGGCATGGAAGGTGTTGTTGAGATGCAAAGAACACCGATGACGGTGTTCCCTTTTAAGGAGGAGGGGATGTAACAACCCATTTCTAATTCCCCTAAGTAATTTGTAATTAATTATGATTATTTATTATTATCTCAACATGGAGATGATATTGCCATGCTATGGCTTGTAAACAATGTAAATGTGTAATTTAAAATCCAAACAACTAACTAAAGGGTGCAACCTTAAATTACTAGCCATGATACCACCAGAGGAAAGAGAGAGGGTTTCATTATGTCAAGAGACACCAAGCCACCTTGGAGAATTAAGGTTTGTGAGTAACTTGATATTCTTTCCCATTCCTCTAAAGCAAAGGACCCAATTCTCAAATGGTGTAGGGATATGTAGTTCGACCAATACCTCCCACATATTTAATGCATGGGAGTAATGGACTGGTACGTCCATGGAAAACATTGGACCACCCAACTGCATGGGGGAGGGACTCGAGAAAATTAGAGGAGAAGGAAAATGATGGGCGCACGAGGGGATGCACATAGGAGAGAAACAATGCACGGGTGCATGCTGAGGGAGAGAGATAATCTCGATTTGGAAAATGGAAGAGACAATTATCAACTAAGTGTGCTAAGATCTATGAGAGGTTTTTTGTTGGGAATTGAGACCTTCACATTGTCAAACACCCGTGAGTTTGAATGTTTTCCCTGGTGGTATCATGGATTGGCATGGGGGTCACATGTTTTCAAAGTGACAGACCAACAAAGACTATGGTTGGGTGGATAAGTGCTCACCCATAGTCAATTGTCTAGATATAGCTTATAAATAGATAAGTGTTCTTTGAGCCTTGTGTAATTAAATGAAATGAATGGCTGGTGTATATAATTGTTGTTCATGTCATGGTTGTCCCATCTGTTGTCCTATCTGAAATTGTGGGAGTAGAGGTATGGGTATGCTCCCTATGGAAGTTTAGGTACGAGTGAGTTTTATATGTCCACATGTACTTGCTACATTCCCAATGGAGCCACTTGCTCCACCTCCCTGGTGTCTAGTATGACCAACTTCTCCCCCTACTATGCTAGAACCAATTGTGCTCAAGTTGTTTTGGATGATGTGGGAGTTAAGTTCCATCTGCACTATGGAATTCCTCATCTCTTGTTGTCCTCTGGCTAGGTCATTAAACATGGCCCTGGTACTGTCAAAATGTTGCTCTGAGCTGCCCCCACTACCATCCGGGTTGTCCTCTTAGGGACCCATATCTCCCTCATTCTCTTCCTTTGTCTCTGCACTAATGTGGTCTTTGTACTCTGTCTTAGCTCTTGAACCTAAACTAATGTGGAAGGGGTTGTAGTCCCTTTTGTTTCAATCCCCTCTCTCCCTACTGTGGCCCCTATGGTACTGTATGTACTCATATCTGATGTGACCCCTACGTGATGAATGAATTTCCCCCATTCCCGGAATAATGGAGTCGTGAGTCAAGCTTCTTCAAAGGCTAGCAAGAAGAAATCTTTGATACCACTGAAATATCCCAAATCCCTCAAATCTAAATATTTATTGTTGATATTGGTGATCTAACTGCAGATCTGTTGCACTAGGGTTTCTGAATGAGTTTTGGAAAGGCTTATGGCTGCATTTTTGTTGTGTTTATATGTTTTATACCATGTAGGCAATTGTTTTGGAACCATGAACAACTCAATATATTTATTAAGTAAAATAATAGGAATTGCATTATAGCATGCGAAAAATAATGAAATAACCTCAGCTAGATCTCGTAGAGAATTACCTTAGCTAGAATGCAATGAAAAACACTAAATAAAATATATGTAACAATAGATATAGGAATATCTATAGTCGACATTGAATATCCACTACATGTGTGGTTGGATTTGCTACATGCAACTGGAAATACCCTCGGAAACTTCCGTTGAAGACTGGAAATCTCACTCCGGTGGCTAGACTCATCAGATCGGCCTTAAAACTGTCTCAGAATGGTCTCCCTGTTTCATAGTACACTTCCCATATCTTCTTCTTGCATATATGACCCTCTGTTGATCTACTAAAACCCTATATGGATTCCCTCAGCCCCTACGCACTTCCCTCAGTTGGATATCATGATTTTGATGTTTTACCAAGAAAAATACTATGATAATTGTCTCAATGGAAGAACCTCAGTCTCCTCTCCATTGGGTCAGAAGGATTATTCCTGATTCACCCTAGTTGGTCCTAGAGACCCCAATATGTTCCCTCAAACCCCACGGACCTCCCTGGTGAAGTGTGCACTAGTCTACTATATGCCTGCATGCTGCTGCAGAATGAAGATGAAGCTCGATGAAGCACCAAAATGGTACTTTCGAAGGCTAGGATGTGTCTCTCAACAACAAAACCTGTCTTGGGTGGTGGTTTCCTCTAGAAATCCATAAAACAATAGAAGGTCGACCCTTCCTCTCTAAAACATGTTTTCCAATTCACAAATCAACATAATGACCAATTATGTTGACTTTTCTCCCATTATACCTCCTCTAGTCTAATTCTTTGTTAACTTACTTAATTAAATCAATTTTCTCCTAAGTTATGATTTAATGTTAACTTAAGTCATTTAAACCCCCCTTTTGTTATAATTAGACGTTCACTTTACCACTTAAGTGACTTTTTCCCTAGTTTCACCTCAATAATTAATTAATTCAATTAAACCTCTTTTTTCCTCCTTAATGTCACTTTCAGGTTAGACTTCGGTGAATGACATTATCTAGAGGTGTTATTCCCCTTTTTGTCTCGACTATAGTCTACGGGAACATATAGACTACTAAGTCGCTCCCTGTAGAACCCATCACTGTGAAAGGGACATTACAGTTGGGGATTAAACTCCACCAAGGAAAACAATTCTCAAGCCAAGCTAAGGTCTATCAAATGTCAACACACTCAGACACAGGTGCTAATCCCAACAAATAGACTACAGTCCCTCATTCCCCACATGTTTGTCCCACCCCAGGAAGTGTGCCCCTTCTCTACTCAATAGTCCTTCAGCTGCCCCACTACCCTTCCAGGGCTTCAACAACAGGTTGGACAATAAATCTCAAATCCATGTAGTTGCAACGGGGCACCTTGAGAAAGCAATTCCTAGCAATTCTCTCACCTTGAGAGAATTCTTACGAGATTGGAAACCCGCTTCTTCAATAACACACGGGGCTGAAAACCCGCCTCTTCAATAGCACACGAGCCCAACAACCTGCCTCTTCAATAACACACGGGCCTGACAAACTGCCTCTTCAATAGCACACGAGCCTGACAACCAACCTATTCAATAGCACACAGGAATTCCCAAGTACATGGTTATGGGATGGAGGCAAGTTACAGCAAGATACAGATGCTTAGCAGAGGAAATTTTCTCTACATGATGAAGGAATGAGTGAATATCCCCCTGAAATACACTAAGGCCCAACAATATATTTGCATGACTAAAACTAGACACTTGTCACCTTAAGAACTAGCTTCGCTCCACTTGGTGACTCGTTCTAATCCATTATGAACTTAGGATAAATATATATCCCATAAATTATATTTTTGGAAATATTTTTAAAATATTCCCTCTTTCTAACTCTTAGCTCCTTTTTCCTTTTCTAGTGGAGTTTAAGCCCCCTGTCTCTTTTTGTCTGATTGGTCAATGTGCAATGATATTTTTTCATTAATTATCTGAGTGTCATTCCATTTTTAAAAAGATAGGCTCACTGGTCTTTTAGCATCACAACGCACTTATTCGGGTGCACACAAAGCTATGAAATGGGTGCGCACCCTCCCTTGGTGCATGCGCAAAACTCGACACTTTATCACACTAAACCACATAGTCGCTCTGACCTCAAAATATTTATATACAGAGGTTCTCTGGCCCCAAAATATCCTGGCTACAAAGCCCAGTCTGATGCACACTTCAAGAAAATCCTCGCGCACTTCCTCGGGTGCGCGCAAACTATGAAATGGGCATGCACTCCAACTTTTGTGCACGTGCACAAAAACATAACCCAAAACTTAGTGTTGACAACTCACATTTAAATTTACAATTGGGGTTCGGGCTAGGGTATTACAACAGGCAAGGTCGTTTTCTGCAGTGACGAGACTCAACATGGGTGTTGGGTATGTTACAGTTTGAATGAGCGTCAAATCATGGAAGAAATCAAGATTTTGAAATTCCCCAAGAACCTCAATATAGATGGGGGTTTGGATATCAATGAAAGTTTCCTCCCTCTCATCCACCACCCCAAAACCAGATAAATCTAACATGTTTTCTCTTTACTCTTGTTCTGTATGCATGATGTTGTTTTTAACTTTGTTGTACCCCAAGCATAGAAAGATGAATGAAACTTGCATCTAGCTTGCCCAACATGCAAGTGTTCTTAAAAAACTTGCACCCAATTTGTTTTAGGGTGAAATAAAATAAATTTGGGAGTCTTTTATGCTTTATGGAGTAGATTTGTAGCTTTTTTCCCAACATGCAAGCGTTCTTTAAAAACTTGCACCCAGCTTGTTTTAGGGTGAAACAAGATAAATTTGGGAGTCTTTTATGTTTTATGGAGTAGATTTGTAGCTTTTTGCATGTGCTCTTTGTTGTTTGTTTGTTTATGAAAACCACAGTAGAGAAATTAAGAAATTATTGATTTATTTTTTTACAAACTTTTCATTTTCATCATTTACTTTGTGTATTTCTTAATTACAAACCACACATGAAGAACATACATTACACACCTTATTAAGTGACAACATCTCAATGTTTGCTAGTTCATGCCATCTTTATTAAGTGATTGATTATAAAAATAACCTTAATAAAAGTAACGTAGACTTCTTTGCTTTTGGTCTAATATAATGCCAATATTAGATTAGCCTTTGTATTTTGGGCTATTAATTTGATGTATTGATACTTGATTGTGTGTGGGATTGGTTGATTTTTGTTACATAAAATTTATCTTAAAGACTTTATGAACAGAAAAATTGAATGATTAATTAATTCATCAACCTTTGCTTTTAGTTAACCTATGTGACATATTGGTTTCATCTTCTCTTATAAGTTTTCTTGTCTCTCAAGATTGATCATAGTCACTTGATGAGAGTTCCCATTTAAAAGAAACCTTATAACATATTTCATTAGTGTAGCAGGGTAATTGTTTAGAGAATATCAACCTTCCTCTATTTAGAAGCCTTGGCACACCTATCATGACAACCTTGAACCTCCTAAAATTTACCATAGGACTTCTGGTTTGGGTGCTTTCTACTTCATTATGCCATTCCTCACCCCTTACCTTGACATCATGTTAACTTGGTCATATCTCTTCCTTCCCAGCCTAGCAAAAGCCTTCCTACTAAGTAGAAACCATCCAAGAGGAAGAAGAGAAAGACTAATAAATGAAAGAATAGGAACCAAGGACAAGGAGGCACTATTAGTAAATGTTAGGGGCAATGATAATGTCATCCAAGGTCAAACACAACCTACACAAGGGAATCAATAGAAACATCCTTGTGATATTTGCGAGTAGGATCATTATGTTCACCTATGTCTTTAACTTGAATAATTATGAATATTGAGGTCCCTTTTTCCTAATCAAAGGATTACGCAAGATATTGTACTATTGAAACAACTCCTCCCTTAGCTTGAACATAATTCTTCTATCGTTAAAGCTCCACTTACTTTGACCCCTTTGGATAACCACCAACCACATAATCAATCCATTCCTATTGTATGGTTGGACAAATCTTCCTCACAAATGAAATGCATGGTTACTTTCACCATATGTACAATCTCTCATGAGCCTTTGAACACTTATGATTTGATGTTGAAGTTATACCTTCTCCCATGGGGCTAACAGAAACACTTTCACCCCCCTTGTGTGAATGTGTTCTTGCCTTATCTACCATGATCCTCTATGACAATGAATATTTCTTAGAGGTCGTGACTTCTTTTGACAATCATTTAAGATGATGTTAATCTTGGTTCTCCTAAAAATTTCCTTCCTAATGCTAACCACTGCTCTTGTGGGCCTTTAGAATACATTTGTCTTAGTAAGATTGATTTCTTTGATTCTTCCTTGAATGCCCATTTTGTGCTTGATGAGGGTACCTTGCTCAAATTTTCCACATCAAACATTGTTGATGTTTCCTTGGAACAGGATGTTGTTGAGTAGTCCTAGGTTGAGAACATTTCCATGAATTTTATAGCAAGGAGAGAATCTAACACGATTTTCCAATCATTGTTTCATGGGTGTAGAACTTTGAACTAGATATTTTAGCATATTTGGATCATTCCCTTAACCATGGTTGGTTCAATAAGGTTTATTTTTAAACTGACATAAAGGATTAGGATCTCCCTCTATAATGTTGCATTTGATCCTTTTACCACCCAAATTTACCATATGAGCCACCCCATTGGATGTTGTTGCATTAGCTCAACTTGCTTCTTCATATGTGCACATGTTTGATGAATAAGCCTTCATATGATGGGTATCCCTAGAGTTGAACCTTTTTCCCATTTGGCACCATCATGATTTATTTCCATAGAATCC
>SNQJ01S0029862.1:963-59701 GCA_010110895.2 Picea sitchensis
TCATCCAGTCCTCCTTGGTTTGTATGCCGGGGCAGAGGTGCGGGCTCGATACAAACCCAGACGTATTATTCTTCCAACAGATTGACACCAAGTCTGGCGACAGAGACAGAGATTCGAGCTGCTGCTGAAAGAGCCCGAGGCAGGCAACGGCAGAGGCATTACTGGGAAGCTCGAACATAGATGCTTCTCTCAAATACTGAGCTAATCCTACGCCCAACAAGCTCAGCAATGTCTGGCAGCATGGGCTATCACTCCCGCCGCTAATCTGTGATTTACAGGAAGACTTGTCCCACTGCCATTGACGGACATAGTGGAGATCCATCGGGCATTCTGCATCAGCGAACGCCCAATACAATAAAGACAGCAGCAGCACAGACTCCAGCTTCATTTTCGTTATTACCAAGATGCCGGTGGAGATAAAACCAGAGAACTGAAAATAATACCCAAAACCAAAATTATGTTTAAATTCCACTCTTTACCCTGCAAATATAGCCTCCCTTTCTCTGTCAGAAACTCCCATTTCATTCCACAGAGACGTGTAGTTTTATTGAAATGATAAGCCAGCGCAAGCCTTAAAGCTTCGAGGAGAACATGGGTGGTGGGCTCATGACCTCTCGATGTCTTGAGTTCAATCCTCACCGAGTAGTACCGTAGGAGTACGTCAAAATATCCAAATAACCCATACAAATGAAACCTCCAAACATCTATAATAAGTTTCAGAAGATTTGACTGCACTTTAACATTGAAAAATACTGTGCTGCACTTTAAGGCCTTTAAACTTTCAATAGTAATAATCATGTCTGTACGGGAAGGATTTTACCACAACTTACCTTTTTCAATTTTCGGCGCAAGTTTATGACTGTAACTGAGAATTTTACCAACAGGCAAAGGGATTCCATGGACTGCAGAGTTGCCTGTCATGGTCAAATACAGGGTGGGATCCATAGCAAAGGGACTATTCCATACTTTTTCCAGTGCTTGGGTTTACTTTGAAAAAGGAAAAAAATAAGGCATGAATGACTTTACGGGATGTCCTCTTATTAAAAAAATTGGATTTACAATTGAGAGAATAAATGTTTTTTTTTTTAAAAGATAGAGTAGTATTTGATACAATTTTGATTTGAAAAATGGAGAATAAAAATTTGAGTGTGTATGTTTTTACAATTAGTCATAATTGTTATAAAATATTTTTTAAATAAATAAACGAATCTTATAAATTTATATTATCCATAATAATAAATAGAATGTTTATTCTAAATATTAAACATTTCAAAACTTTCTACACAATAAAAATTGTTTACCATCATCCATTTTTAAAACAAATATAAAAATAAAATTTAACCAATTCAAAATCATAAAAAAACCCTAAAATTATTTAAAACTATTTTCTTCATCAAATTGAATTTATTTTAAATAAACCATATAATACTTTAAAAAAACATGACAAACTAGTACATGATCCATGGCACCATCTATATACATGGCAAAATGTTTTTTTAGAAATGCTGATATTGTACTTTAAACTATTTTTTTTTTTTCCCTATTTTGAGTTTTTATATTTTCTATCACAAAACGTTTATAAACTTTATTTTTTCAAAAACATTAGATCACATCTGAAAACAGTGCACAATTATAAAAATTTTAGAAACTGTCGGTTAAATTAAATGTATTTTCATGAAGTGTTGGGTTTTTATATTCCCATCACAAAAAGCTTTGTTTAAGATTATCATATCAGATTTTGAAAAAGCTATCATTAAAAAAAGAACACGATCTTCTCATAACCTTTCCTTAGTAAATTATCATTTTACTCCAAAATTTGGTCTCTTCGAAGGGAATTCTAAAAATTTGTCATACTTTAATATATTAAAAAAATAAATAATAATTTACTCCAAAATTTGATCTCTTCGAAGGGAATTCTAAAAATTTGTCATACTTTAATATATTAAAAAAAATAATAAATACACATGAAAGATGCTGTTTAAATGTTTTATGTTTTTTAATTTTTTTAGAAATTTGATAATATAAATTTAGAAGAAAATACAAATTTTTATTATTTAAATTAGATTATTAAATATATAAATTGATTCAATAGATTGAAAAATATTTAAGACATTCTTATTATATAAATTCAACAATTTAAATCTACAAATTTAAGAATGACTAATTAAATTTTAGACAAAATTAAACTAATAATATCCCTATAAAAAACCAAAATATAAAAAATATCACACTAAAATAAAATTATAACATGTTATAACATATAAACCATAAATAAACGTAAACGTTATGACATAATTATATAATGGATATCATCTCAACATAAATGGCAAGTTGTTCACATAGAACAATGCACATGCAACTCGTGTTGATGCGTGGGGATTTTGTTTTTCCCATTCAGGAATCCACCCTTGTTTAGGCCAGTAGGTTGGATTTATCCCATGAGTTAAATGGGGACTTGGTTAAAGATGATATTCAATTTGATTGTTTTTTATTAATTTATTTTTTATAATTACTATAATTGAATAAATAAACCATTTTTTTAATTTAAATTTATTTTACAAATCCCCACATATATGACATTCCGTTGATTATACAATTAGCAAAGTCTTGTATCCATTTTTTAAATCATTTATTTCAACCATCATGAACAACTTTAATTTTGTGATTTTCAAACTTTAAATTAGTATATTCAAAGTTAAATTTTGAGTATTAGTATATTCAAAGTTAAATTTTGAGTATAATAATAATGAAATTATTAAAAAAAAAAATTGTATTTTTCAAAATTTTATATAAATGTTAAAATGTCTGTTTTGATAAATGTGGTGAAACAAATGTTTATAAATTTTTTGGAGATGGTTTTGATAATGAAGTTAATTATGATCCTGGATTGTGAAGTTAGTTATGATGCTTTTTAACAATGTTTATTACTACAAGCGATCATTAATATTTAAATATTAAAATGGATAGTAATAATTTTTAGTATTAATTTAATTAAATATCAAATTTCAACATCATTATAAAAGTTAATTCTATATATAATCAAAATTTCATTATCATTAATTTTTTTAACAATATATAGTTATTAAAATCATCCTACCTAATTATTTTGATATATAAATATCATTTATAATTAATCAAATTATTTAAATACACCACATCATCTTTATTAATATTTATTAATATAATTATGACACACAAACATCGTTTATAATTAATCAAATTATTTAAATATACATTCACATCATCTTCATTAATATAATTCAGTAAACTCTATCTCTATTACTCACCTCACCATAAACTTTTAAGTTTCCATCCTTATAAAATTCCACCTTTAAGAAAAAGGAAACATTAACGTGTCCTTAAAGTTTTTAGCATTTGAGATTGACAATATTAATAACCCTGAATTAAAAATTAATTGAATTTAACAAATAAAAAAACATAATGTTATTATATAAAAATGCTATTTTTAAATTATCTAACATATATATTATGTTTGTCTTTGAGTTGCACTCATATGCTTTTATACTAAACATCATGAGATACCCTTTGGAACCTACCTCATTGTAAGTGGTTAGTTGATGGTTTTATTATTTAATTTACCCACCTTAGCATGTGGCTCCATACATTGGGCCCTTGTCATTTGCAATGGTTAAACGTAATACAATGCATATCGAGTTGACAACTTTGTCCTGAATATGGGTGGTCCTACATCAATCGAGTTGGCTCCAATTCAACTCTAGTTTGAGTGAAGAGTCCACCCTTTCCTTTGCTAAGAAGCCTTGCGCATTATTAAGCTTTAGCTGTGTTAATCCATTTTACACAACATCAATCTTTAGCTTCACTAATAAGCAAACTTGAACAACGTATATAATTATCATGATAATATTACTTTTTTATATATTATTTTAAAATTTTAATATCTTAAACAATTTTTTAAATATTGAAATTCACTTTTCTAATGTTGATGATTTTAGGAAATACCCTAAAAATAGTATATTAAATTTTTTGGTAAAATTAATGTGATCAAATAAAAAACTTTTTAATTGGGTAAGGTATATGGTTTGATTGCATTTCCTTAATGTTAAAGTGGATATTTGCATTACATTAATATAATTTAATTATATATATATATATTTTTAAGTAATAGAATTTTTTTTTATTAAAAAAAGAAATGGACTAATTGTTTGGCAATGCAATACAAATATAAAGTTGAAGCCTGAAAGAAAGAAGAAGTGCACAATATGCTTCTTACACTAATCCATAATAGAAAAATGTGGAGAAATTTAGAACAAAACAGTTGCAAATGAATGAAATAAAAAACAAATCATTAACAACATGATTTACTAGGGAAAATCCTTTTGGGAGAAAAACCCCACACTCTAAAGAATACTCAATGTATTATTCAACAACTAGACTAAATGGTTACAATACAAAGTGTCTGTGATTTCAACAACTGTGTTCAGTAGTAGCATAAGGCTTTTGGAGAAATTTTAGCAACTTAACAATAAGTTAAGAATTATTCTCTATTTTCCTCCAACCATAATACTGAATAAATAGGCATAACAAAACGATAAACCATTTATGGTTTTCCAATTCTACATGATGGAAACCACCAACAAGTAATTGGTCAATTGTTGTTGCTTAACATTCATTGCTTGCTAGTGCTTTGCATTTATTCCCTATCACTAGGTCAACATTTATTCCCTTCTATTACTTTGCATTTATTCCTTTCCATTGCCTTGCATTTATTTCACGTTACTGATCAACAATCATTTCTTGCTCCACTACAAGAATGCAAGGTGTATGACACAACTCTCCCAAAATTCTGCCACTTATCATATACCTTGCAAGACTATAAGGCATAATGTGTCAAAATTTGAGCTAATTACTAGGGGGCATAAGCCTCATAGACTCACAACACCACTTGAATTTACCCAGGCTCACTAGTTTCATTAATGAATCTACAACGTTATGCAATGTGTCAACTTTCTATAGTATCACCTTTCCATCCTCTACCATGTCCCTGATCTCTATGGGTGTTGTAGGACACTACTCAATGGAAAGCTTAGTTCCGACAGAAATTAGAACACTCAAAGGTTTACGATTTTCCATGTGAAAACACTACAACATAGACTTTACATACATTTTTTTGTTTGCTAGTTTGTCTGTGACCTGCAGGACTAGCCAGTGGTTGAGAAACCACGACTCAAGGGCATCTAAGCCATCAAAATCACCTAGGGATCACACCCGGCCTGAGCCACACCAACCCTTAACATGATTGGATTTTTTGTCCTCGTAGGTTTCGAACCGATGAGTTTAACATCAAGGACTGCCTTAACAACACACTCCATCACCGTCTATCCTACACCTCGGGGACCAATTTAAATTTGAAGGACATGGGGGTGGGATTTGATCCACTTATATGTGCACGGGTCATGATACCATTTAATATAGTATATTTGGGTGCAACCACNTGCCTTAACAACACACTCCATCACCGTCTATCCTACACCTCGGGGACCAATTTAAATTTGAAGGACATGGGGGTGGGATTTGATCCACTTATATGTGCACGGGTCATGATACCATTTAATATAGTATATTTGGGTGCAACCACACGTTCGACCACTACTTCAAGGTGCCCCCATGGCTCTAGGTAAGGCCCTCACGGGAATTGAACCTTGCCCAACGATGAAAAACTCATCGCTTTCCACCATTGGATACAACCCCTTTGGACGACTTTACATACTTAATATAGCTCAACCGAATCCTTTTATTCACTCTATCTCACCCAATGTCTATTCAAAAGATATATTGTGTGTCCCCCAAGTCCTTCATATCAAGTTGTGTTGAAAGTTGAGATTTCAAATAAAAAATCACATCCTTACTGTTACCAAAGAATAACATATCATCTATATATAGAGTCATAACAAGGAAATGACCACCATATTGTTTATAATACATAGGGTGATTTGATTTGGATCTCAAAAATCCCAATCCCAACACAAAAGAATCAAACTTTTGGTACCAAATTCTAGGAGACTATTTGAGACCATATGATTTTTTTTTTAATTTGCAAACCAATGACTCTTTACATTTTTAAATGTAGTGCTTTGATTGTGTCACATAGATATCCTCCTCCAAATCACCATGTAGGAATGTTGTTTTCACATCCAATTGTTCTATCTCTAAATTAAAGGTTGCCACTATATATAATAGGAACCTAATAGATGTTAAATTAGAAACTGGGGAAAATAATTCACCAAAGTCTATCTCCTTAACCTAGGAATATCCTTTTGAAATCAAACTTTCCTTGCGCTTTTCAACATTGCCATCTAAACTAATTCTCCTTTTGAACACCCATTTACATCCAATGGGTTTCTGTCCATTGAGTGATGATAGCAAGTACCATGTATCATTCTGATGCAACTACCAAAATATAAACTATAAACACACTACACTGTGAAAACTCAAAGCAAAGCAAGGGACACTAATACCTATGTTGCTCATAATCCCACGAAGGGATATTAAATCATCAATCATGTGTGTCACAACTATTCTACAAATGGTCCTTTTATAATAATAGGTGACCATAATAACTATGTCATAATTAGATAATTAGTTCAACTAAATGCATAAATATTTCCATAACCATCTCTTATGACCTCTCCACAATATCTCCTCAAATATTTTCATGAATCTATCAATTTATCTCCATCCCTAATATCTATCCTTGTCAACGTCTTTCACTCATACATATACCTCTAGAATTTAGTCTACCTTATTATAAAGCATATAATTTATTCATTTAAACATGAAAAGTACAAGTATTCATTAAGTATGAGTTATTTCTCATACTCTCCCTTTATCTTTTTCATTGGCCCTTTGAACTGATTCCTTTGTATTCATCTCTTCTCACATCTTCCGTCTTCTAAAATATTTTGTCTTCTTCATCCTCAATATTCTTCTTGTACCTGTAAAACATAAACAGTGTTGAAGTCCATATAAAAGAGTAGCCATCCATCATAATACATGGGTCACCAACCATTGTATATGTCGGTTCTCTAGGAAACACTTTCTCGTACATGGTTCATCAACCATTCTTCCATCATGAGTTTGCATATTTTTCCCTGTTACTCCCCTTGCATCATCATCATTATCATCCTCATCCTAGTTTTTTAACTTACCAATAACCATGATCTTGATGCTCCTACATCAGAGTCCCAAGGAACAAAATCTTCTTCATGGACTCATTTCCATGAGTTCCCTATCATCTCACAAATTTTTGTTTCACAGTTCACTCCACACAAGTTCCTTTTTCATAACTTGTAGTTTCCCTTTCATGCTCAACTACTCAAGCCCCTTTTTCATGAATTGAAATCTCTTTGGCTGCCTCAAATATTCTGCTAGTTGTGGACAACCTCAAAAGATGGTTCTCCCCACAGTTGATCTTTTCCTCCTAACTTCCCACTCTTATTTTCCTTTAGAAAGTTCTCTCTTATAACAAGTCGTTTCATGAACCATTCATTACATCAGATGATGGGGGATACATGCTTCATCGGGCTTATATCAAGTAGTACATACAATTTCATTTTAGGATAATCCAGCCTCTATACAAACATAAGAACAAGACATTTTCGACCTATTATTCAAGGAACATTAACTTCTTAGGGATGTCTCTTTCATGGATTTACTACATATACATCAACACAAGGTACTATTTATTCCTTACCTTGCTTTTCTTCCTTACTTCTTGTTGAAATATTGTAACTTCGAAGAATATTCTAATTATATTTGAGTTGTTATATCATAGATCAAATTCCCTTTTGTGGATTCATCATGTCGGGTCTTGTATAAGACCAAATCCCTTTTTTTGGATTGGTCAAATCATATTTAGATGGTGGTATTTGTAAAGTTGGCCCCTAAATTTTATAAAGTATTTTTAACCATTCCTGGAAGAAGTCGACCCTACTAAGTGAAGAGACATAACCCTAGCACCTCCTCAACTAGTATTTATATGTGAGGATGGTGCCTCACTTGTTCACTCACACACTCACTCATCTAGTGCGCATATCTTGAAGGAAGTTGTAGTTGCAGGAGGAAGGAGAAGAGAGGCACATGCTCAATCTTGGTTTATCTTTGGTTTTTTGGTCTTAGTCTTGGCATTGTATTGGAAATATATTATTGAGGAATTTTTTGCTAGGTTTTCTCCCCCACGAGGGTTTCCCAGGATAAAAAAATTTGTACCTTGTGATTGTGTTTCTTTCAGTGATCCTCTTTATGTTGTTATTTTGGAAATGCATTGAATGCTCCTGTAATTTGGAATTAATATAATAAAAACAATAAAAAACTTAGCATGGAATCAGAGCTTCACTAAATATAGCATATTTCACCAAGTATCTAAAAACGTCACTATTGTCGTACAAGAAATTTAGGGATTTTTACTGAAGAGGAATTTTTGACCAAAAACTATCTAGGGAAGTGTGCCCTACCCTAGTGCATATTTTTGTAGCTTGAGCGAACTTTTCCAGTGGCTAGATTATTTGAAAAGTCAAACCCTAGTTTTGACTGGTACCAGAAAACCAGGAAACCAGAACCAGTACCAGAAGTACTAGTCCAAATTTGCATAGGTCAAGTTTCAAGAGGTAAAACTTGGAATTTTCTGAAACAGCCAGCCCCATCAAACTTTCCTCATCCCAGCGCATCTCCTGGTAAGCTCAGTTTCAACTTTTGATCATTTTCATTTTCTGATCATTTTCTTAGCTCCAAGTCAAGATGTCTGCAAGCACCAAACTTGTTGACAAGTTAGAAGGTGTGGAAAATTTATGTGCCTAGATGTACATAATTGGACTTATTCTTGAAGAGACTGACCTTGCAAAATTTATAAAATAAAATGTACCATAAGTCGAAGAAGAAGCAACTAAAGAGAAGTACAAGAAGGATATGATTAAGGACAAAATAAAAAATGCAAATTCCATTAAAGACCACTTGATCCCTCAAGTGTCTTCTAAGAATACTCCAAAATATATGTTTGATTCCCTAACTAGAATGTATGAAGGAAAGAACATCAACTGGAAAATGAATTTGAGAACCCAACTCAAGAATACAAAGATGCAGAAAGGAGAAACAATTCAAGACTATTTCTCTAGGGTTTCTCAATTGAAGGAATAGTTAGAGAAATGAATATGAACTCATAATGAAAACTCATAATGGTCTCACAAGACCTTGGGATGCCTTCATCTAAACTATTTGTGCAAGAAAATAGAAACTCCAATTTGATAGTTTATGGGAAGAATGTGTTCAAGAAGAAGCAAGAGTGGCCAACTGAGAAGCCGTCCTATTAAGAGATGAAGATCAAGCCCTAGATGCTCATGCTAAAGGAGGTAAGAAAAGGTCTCATTTTCAAAAGGAGACCCACCTTCATAAAGAATCTCACCCTCCAAAGAGATTCCAGAAATATCATAAGGGTCAAAGAAAGGGAAAATATTTATTCTCTTATCAATGTTATCATTGTGATAAGATGGGACGCATTGCTAAGAACTATCCTACTAGAAGAGAAAAATACAAGAAGAGAAATAACAAAAGACATTGTGCCCATGCAACTAAATATGATGAGCCACCCAATAAGTTAACTAAAGAAGAGATTGAAGATTATGTTTTGTTTTCCGCCCTCTCAGGATCTATGATACCTACAGAGGATACTTGGCTCATAGATAGTGGTGCCTCTAAGCACATGACATGTCATAAATACATTCTCTCTAGACTTACAAAAAATGACTTCACCCAAAAAGTTTCACTTGGAGATGATTATCAGTACCCTATCAAAGGAATGCGAGAATCCACCTACAAAATTGATTTAGGAACAACGATGATAATGAATGATGTACTCTATGTACCAGGTTTGACAAAGAAATTACTTTCTATTTAAACCCTAGATAACAAAGGTTTCAAGGTTGCATTCATAGATGGTGAAGTTCTTATTTGGCCCAAAGGAAAAAATATAGAAGATGAAGTTGTTATTGGAGCATAAGAAGGTGGTTTGTACAAGTTAAAAGGTCACTCAGATGTAGCCTTGACTCACTCTACTGAAAGTCCTTGTGAACTTTGGCATAGAAGACTAGCTCACATCAACTAAAAATCCTTACCATATGTAAGCAAGGTAGTTATAGTTTTACTAGAATTAAAGGTTGATCATGAAGGTGTATGCAAGGGATGTGCACAAGGAAAGACCATAAAGAATCGTTTCCCAAAGAGAAACAGTAAAGCAGAAGGAATCTCATAACTTGTCCACTCATATGTATGCGGTCCAATGCCATCAACATCTCTAAGCGGGTATGTATACTATGTATCCTTTGTTAATGATTACTCTTGTAATACTTGGGTTTATTTCTTGAAGTCAAAAGATGAAGCACTAAAAAATTTCAAGGAATTCAAAGCCTTGGTAGAAAACCTCTCTGAAAGAAAACTTAAGATACTCAGGATAGATAATGGAGGAGAGTACACCTCAAATGAATTTGGAATATTTTGCAGAGATGTCGGGATTAAGATGGAGCTCACCACTCCCTATAATCCTCAACAAAATGGTGTAGCAGAAAGAAATAATATAATAATTATGGAAGTGGTAAAGACTATGATTCATGATCAAGATATTCTAATGAACTTATGGGCTGAAGCAACAAGAACAATAGTTTATGTCCAAAACAGATTATCCCATAGTGCACTTGGATTCAAAAATCCTGAAGAAATTTTCATCGGAAAGAAGCCAGAATTAAGCCATCTCAAAATATTTGGTTGTCTAGTATTTGTACACATTCCAAAACAAAACAAAACTAAGTTGGATCCTTCAGGAAAGAATGGAATATTTGTTGGATACTGTGAGGCCTCTAAGGACTTCAGAATCTACATACTAGGTTACCATCATATTTTTATCGACAAAGTTGTAACTTTTGATGAAGATGCATCACTCAAAAGATCAAGGAAATGAGAGCTTGAAGAAGTATATGAAGAGGAACCTGTAGCTCCCAGAGTTGCATAATCCATGAAGAAAGTTACAGTTACCCTTGATGATGAGATTCCAGAAGATCATGATATGATAAAATCTCAAGAACCTCTCCGGATGACGATCTATCACAAGAGAAAGCCATCTTGTGCAAGGGAATTCAATATGCAGAGAAGTATGGTGCCCTAGAAGGAACCATGTGATAAAGAAACAAACCTAAGCCATTCTCTAGCTATATGGCCTTGATGTGTGATCTCATAGAAAATAAGACTACTTGCTTTGAAGAAGTTGTTTAGAAAAAAGAATGGATGGATGCCATGACAAAAGAATACCGATCCATTATAAAGAATGATGTATGGGAAGTAGTTACTAGACCAAAGAACAAAGATGTGGTATCTTCCAAGTGGATATACAAGATAAAACATGCAACACACATAAGTATTGAAAAACATAAGGAAAGATTTGTGGCTCGTGGTTTTTCTCAAAAGGAAGGTATTGATTATGAAGAGACATTTTCTCCTATAGCCAGATATACTTCTATTAGAACCATCATAGCTGTTGTAGCCAAAATGAAGTGGAAGTTACACCAGATGGATGTGAAAACAACTTTCTTAAATGGTGTTATTGAAGAATAAGTGTATATAGAACAACCACAAGGGTTTGAAGTTGAAGATAGAAAGACTCATGTCTGCAGTTTGAAGAAAGATCTGTATGGGATGAAGCAAGTTCCTAGAGCTTGGTATGGAAGAATTGACAGTTTCCTGACGAGCTTGGGATTTATAAAGAGTAAAGTTGATTCTAACCTTTACTTCAAGGTTATGAATGATGATCCAGTTATATTGTTACTCTATGTAGATGACTTATTCTTAACAGGAGAATAAAATCTCATCACAGATTGCAAAAGGAAGCTCATTGCAGAGTTTGAGATGAAAGACCTAGGCCCAATGCATTATTTCTTAGGTCTTGAAGTTTGGCAGAGCCCAGAGAAGTTCTTCCTTAACCAAGGGAAGTATGCAGTTCAAACACTGAAGAGATTTGACATGTTGGAATGTAAATCCATGAACACACCCATGGAAACAAATTCGAAGCTCTTGGTTGATACTTCGTCAGAGTTGGTTGATTCTACTATATACAGACATATTATTGGCTCGTTAATGTATTTGACGAATACTAGGCCATATATATGCTTTGATGTGAACACCTTGAGTTACCTTGAGTCAGTATCGGGTAGAGCCCATATGTGTTCACCTTGTAGCTGCAAAGCATGTGATGAGATACCTTAAGGGTACGTTGGATTATGGTCTCTATTATACTGGAGATCATGACTTCAGACTGTATGGTTATGCTGATTCAGATTGGGCTGGAAGTGCTTTTGAGAGAAAGAGCACTTCAAGATGTTATTTTATCTTGGGGTTAGCCATGAATTCATGGAAAAGCATGAAGAAATCCTGTATTTCTCTTAGCACAATAGAAGAAAAATACATTTCAACATGTTCCACCAGTTGTGAATCCATATGGCTTCGGAAGTTGTTGACATGTCTGTTCGATTTGGAGATGGAATCCACCGTGATTATATGTGATAACCAAAGTTGTATAAAGATGATGGAGAACCCAGTGTTCCATGATAAGTTGAAGCACATAGAGATCCGATATCGCTACATTCTTGATATGGTGCAGAGGGGAGTTGTAAAGCTTCAATATGTTGGCACATATGAGCAGGTTGCAGTTGTGTTGACCAAGCCTCTGTCTCATGTGAAGTTTGAGTACTTCCGAGAAAGGCTTGGTGTTATCTGAAAGAACCTCCCTAGAAAGGGGGAGTGATTCTAATGCTACTATGGTATCCTGACCAACAATGAGTAGCTCCATTAGAGTTTTATATCCTAGGGGATTGATCATCCCTGGGAAGATCGTGAAGGTCCATTAAGGATGGTCTGTCAGAGTACCTGTGCATGTATATTCTAGTTGTGGTCAGCAGTGGTAGCTCCATTAGGATTTTATATCCTAGGGAATATTTTGATTCTTGGGAAGATCCCGACGGTCCAGTAAGGATGGTCTGTTAGAGTACCATGTGGTATCTTGTTAGGATTTTATATCCTAGGGAATCTTATGATTCCTGGGAAGATCCTGAAGGTCCGGTAAGGATGGTTTATCAGAGTACCAAAAAATGTTGTTGTTTCACCTACCTCATTCTGTTTCCATATGTTGATGATGATGTTGTTTCAACCTCGTGTTGATGATGATGTTGTTTCAGCCTCGTGTTGATGTTGTTGTTGTTTCAGCCTCGTGATGTTGATGATGTTGATTCAGCCTCGTTTTGTTGATGATGTTGTATCGGACTTGTGTTGGTGATATTGTTGTTATATCTTCATGCTATTGATGTTGATGTTTCAACTTCATGTTGATGATGATGATGATGATGCTACTCCAATTCCATGTTGTGAACTATGATGATATTGTTGATGAGAAAAAATTTCGATGATTTGTAGATGGGCCACTCAGTGTTCCAGATGTTGATGATGGTGTTTCCCTCTCCTTATCTTGATAATGTTGTATTGGGTCATGCCAGTAGAATACCCTTATTGTTAAGGGGGAGTGTTGAAATATTGTTACTTCAAAGAATATTCTAATTATATTTGATTTATTATCTTATAGATCAAATCCCCTTTTGTGGATTGATCATGTCGGGTCTTGTATAAGAACAAATCCCCTTTTGTGGATTGGTCAAACCATATTTATATGGTGGTATTTGTAAATTCTTCCCCTAGTGTTTATAAAGTGGTTTTAACCACTCTTGGAGGAAGTCAGCCCTACTAAGTGAAGAGACATAACTCTAGTGCTTCCTCAACTAGTATTTATATGTGAGGATGGTGCCTCACTTCTTCACTCACACACTCACTCATCTAGTGTGCATATCTTGAAGGTAGTTGTAGTTACAGGAGGAAGGATAAGAGAGGAACATGCTTAGTATTGGTTTATCTTTGGTGTTTTGGTCTTAGTCTTGGCATTGTATTGACAATCTATTATTGAGGAAGTTTTTGTTGGGTTTTCTTCCCCATGAGGGTTTCCCAGGATAAAATGTTGTGTATCTTGTGATTGTGTTTCTTTAAGTGATCCTCTTTATGCTGTTTTTTTGGAAATGCATTGAATGCTCATGTGATTTGGAATTAATCTAATAACAATAGTAAAAAACTTAACAGTACTTTCTTCTATTTGGTGTCTTCATCTCCCTTTTCATGTGCGTATATTTTTCTACCTCATTCATTTTCCTTCTTGTTCCATTCTCCTTGTTGCTTCATCTTTCACCATCCTTTCCTCTTCAATATGCGCTTGGATCTTTATTTTTAATGTCTAGGAGTTTGCATTCTATCATGAAGTCTGTATCTTCTTTCACTTTTCTGTGGCATTTTCCTTCTACTAAGACTACTTTGAGCTTCAATGTAGTCACCTTATTCCTAAAAAATTCTTTCTTACCTTGCTATATACTGTTGGGTATGTGTTATATTCTTTGCATGAGTAGTAGTGTTTGAGTGTCTGCGTCGGGTGCGCAGGGGGGCGGAGCCCCTCGCGTGGGGGTTCGGGGGCAGCGGCCCCGATTTTTTTTTTCGAGACGACATATTTCCGCTGGGACGACATATTTCCAGGACGACATATTTCCGAGACGACATATTATCGGGATGACATATTTCCGGGACCACATGATATTAGGTGGTTTTTCGGCACATGGTTTTTTGACGATGGTTTTCTATTTTCGGTTAAGGAATTAGGGTTTTGGACTAATCCAGGTCATTGGGTTAGGGTTTTGGATGCCGCTGGATCCTATATGTATATTGTATTGTAAACAATGTAACACAATGTATGAATATTATATATGCTGGTTTTCCCGGTTTGGGTTTCCAAGTGAAAAATCTTTGTGTAATGTTTGTATTTTCCATTGTATATTTTCTGTTCTTTTCTGAATATCAGTTTGCAGTAGATATTGTACAAGGTTAGAATTTACAGATACCTCACCTAGGTTGTCTCTTTCTTTGAACCCAACCTTTCGGTATTCATGGTTCTTATTCTCCTTGGACCTTCTCTCTCAATTTTTTTTCCTGCTCCTCACTCTTCATTGTTCAAGCTTCAATAGATTTAGGGATTTCTTCTTGCTACCGATTCCTCTTATTTTAACTTTCACTTACTTGTCATTTTATTTTTCCATGGAGTCAACATCATATTCTCTCTTTATTAATATTCTTTTTGTTGTCATCTTGTTTTGTCATCAATCATATTCTTACATAATTCTTTATTTGAATCATCCACTGCAATACCTGCATAAAATTGTTTCTTGTAGGAGGGGCGCCTCCATCCAACAAGACACTTGCAATCCTTTTCATTCATCTATAGTTACATGCTTACAAAATATTTTTCTTGTTGGATTGTACAATGTCCAACAAGGAAACATATGACCTTTGTTTGAAAAACGTAATTGATGCGCCAATTCCATGATTTACATAACTTAAACTTGACTTTACTTTTTACTTTGGAAATTCTAATGACTTTAACTTTACTTTACTTTGAGTCAAGACTCACACCTTGTCAACAAATTCTTGTGTAATGACTCACCTTAAATTTAAGCCTTGGGTGTTAGGTAACACTGATTATGCACCCTTTTTACACATCAATAACTTCTTCATGACTTTTTTTTTTTTACTTAACTTTGATTTCCTTCAAACTTGACTTGAATTTATTACCTAAGAAATATTTCATTACATAACCAAATTTTATTTTAACTCTCATTTTGGCTCAACTTATCAACTCACAAACTTTCTACATAATTAATGACTTTACATACTTGACTTGAAAATTGACACCTTAAATTCAACTTTTGACTTGACTCACCATGACCTTGACTTAGATTACATACTTATGTAAACAAAGGATGATTCTTTCCACACAATATTATGAACACAATCACATACACCCTTCTATTGTTTGGATGTCCCTTGAACCATCAATTTGGTCTTGATTACATTAAGAGGAATATTTATTGCTCTAGTAACGACACCGAAAAATCACCCATGAGGGAATTTTATGGATCATAAAAACCCCATCTTTCCACTATCTTGTTGCTTATCCAAAGTTTCTCATATATATATAGAACTAATTTTGTAATGTCCCCATTTTCCTAATCTCTCTAAGAGAGAATTATGCTAGCCTAATTGAGTTCCCATGGGCTAGGGAGGAAAAAAATCAAGGGAACATGAAGAACAACAAAAACGTCAAGTGAGGTTATTATCCCACATTCATAAGAGAAGGAAAGAAAAGCTCAAATTAGAAGTATAAAAAAATAGGGGATAGGAGGAGTCTATCATCATTCTTGCATTCACTCATTTGAGAAAAATTTCTTTGAGAGCTCTTGAGAAGAGAGTCTAGTTTTTTTTAAGAAACCCTTGTTCATCTATTGGTTTCAGTGTTGCAACTATACACCCTAGTCAGTTAAGGGAGAGATCAATGCACATTTATCATTGTGCTTCAACCAGATTGTGTTTCCATAATTTAGGAGCATAGTTTGGAAGTGGGGAGGTTGATTTTTCCTTAGTGGTCGAGTTCTTTCATTCTAGGCACACTCTTGAGAGGCTGGGAAGTATTGTCATTGGTAGGGGTCGATTTATTTAGTGGGGACGAGTTACAATGTGTTGGGCACTGCAATAACAAGGTGGGGTGCATTTCGTCTTGTTGTTGGGTTAGTTTGTATGATGGTTGACATTCCTTCCTAGCTGGGTGAGTTTTATTTGTTGCAGGGAAAGATGCATTGATATTAAGGAGGGGTTGAATCACTTCATTGATGAGAAGAGGGTTATATCTTATGTTACTGTGCGTTGATTCTCATTTTTGGGCATTATTTTTCATTGTGGAAGCCATTTTTTCCCTGTTGAAAGTACTGTTGGGTGCATATTACCTATGATGGGCGCTTATTCTTGTTGTTGGATGCTTATATTTCTTGTGGGCCCCTTATTTATCTATTGGATGTGAATTCTGGGTGCATTTTATTACTATTGGGTGTATCTCCTTATTGTTGGGTGTTGTATATCATTGCATAGAGGGAATATCATACTTATTTTCAGCCTGCTACAACATTAACACTCCTAGGAAGTTCAGAGACAACCCATGAAATCATCTATATAAGGTTTCTTAAGAACAATGTATGGTTCAATTACATCTCTGATATGTTTGTTGATGGGAAGTATCCAATATAATTATTATTTGAAAATCCAAGTTTGATGCTATTTGTGTTACCCATCTTATTTTTCATCAAATCCATGTTTCTGCAATGCATGTTCAATTAGAAGATATAAACCAACAAGCTGTTTGAGAAAAGATGCAACCCAAAAACCTAAAAACAACACCAAAATTGTAAGTTGGAATATTACTGTGGTATCAGAGCATGTTCCTCGCTCAACCATGGTGATCTGAAATTTAAAAGATTGGGAAGTAAATGAATAGGGAGGATAGACAGAACGTCACCCACAAAAGAAAGATATACTAGAGTCTATAATCTCCATTGGATAGGGAAGAACCAGTTCATGAATTAGAAGCTCAGCCTGAGGTAAATAAGGTAGATAAGGGTGAAGACATCATGAGTGAAAAAGAGGAACAATCTTTCAACATTATTCTCAGCGCATTGAATTATTTGGCTAGGGGCCATAAATAAATGATGGATTTGATGGGGCAGATGGAAATTAACACCATGGGGACTCAAGACAAGAAAAATCATAATGGTGAAAGGAATTCTAGTAATGAGGAAGAAATCCATTCTTTCACCACCATGCAGAGCCACCCCCATTTATACACTAGGAAACCTAGGTCTACCATGCCTCAATTCCTTGATAATGATGCATCAGGGCGAATGGATCATACTGATCAGGATATACCCTTTGGAACTTATTTGGAGGAGTACTGAAGATTGGGAGATCATTTTTAGGCTGCAATGTCCTTTCATGATTTTGTTCACTTAAAAAGAAAGAAAATGCCTAGGGGCGCCAAGGGGACGATGTCCCAAAACACAGAGTTACAACACACATTGGGAAAAGTGACCATTCCAAACTTTGATGGGCCATCAAAATGCACTGCTAGAGCATGGGTGCAAAAGTTGAACACTTATTTCCAGCTCAAAAAAATGGTTAAAGCTGATGCTATTAAGTTTTCCACCCTACATTTGGATGGAGATGCCCATGAGTGGTGGTACCATGGGTTAGTGACACTAGGTCATTCAGGAATCACTTTATACTTTGATTTCACACAGAGGATCATTGAGAGGTTTTACAGGAAAGACCCAGAGATTCATTTTCGAGAGATGACTCAACTCAAGAAGACAGGTAGCCCAGAGGAATTTATCTCTGAATTCCAGATATTAGCAGTGATGGTGATAGACATATCTAAGGAGTGCTTGGTGATTTTGTTCGTTGAGGGGATATCAGAGCCATTACGTGGATGGGTGAAGGCCTACAAACCCACCACTTTGCAGGATCCAGTCAGTCGTACTAGGGACATGGAGAATGCTATTCCTAAGAGCATGTTTCCTCTGAAACCCAATTTCCCATAGAAGAGCAAGGAAACCAAACCATTTCAAAGGGATTGGGATGGGAAACCCAAGCTGGATGAAGAAAAAAAAAAGGAGCTAAGGAGAAAGAGATTGTGCTTTAGTTGTTAGGAGTCATGGTACCACGAAACAAGTGTGTCGGGAAAGACAAGACCAATAAGGCTAATTATATTGAGGTCTATTCAGAAAGTGACAGTGATGACACCAAACATCAGGTGAGGAACAAGAATAGGGACACCAGACATTAGGTGAGGAGACATCTTTGAGGACACTTGTGTGCAAGTGACCCGGGTTATTATACTATTGGTTGTTTTGATTATGATTATGAGATATTGTGGATTTGATGATATGTTATTTTGTTGTATTTACATAGACATATGCTATTGACTGGGTTCTCCTGAGTGTGCAAGACTCTAGACAATTGAGGATGCAGAGGTATCGATGAAACCCCTTGGACTCTGGATTGAGTCAGGGAGTGGAATGTTAGGGTTTGAATGTTGTTGATGTGACATATGTACATATGATTAGATGTTATGATGATTGATTATTATTGCTGACATGATTCATTGATGGATGTAGGCTAACGATAGCTTGCCGACTAGACTCACATTTGGAGTAGAGGGGTCATGCACGACAACCAAAGACATTGAGGGAGAGGTGTGGAAGCAGACCTGCCACAGCCTACTAGCACTCTTGTCGTGGCTCGAACTGTAGGTTAACAATTACCTAGTTCGAGAAGACCCACGATGCTATGAGGGTAGACTATGACAGTCACTCACGATGATTCTAAGGGGTGCACAATAATGCAGGGGCCTTATTCCTTAGAGGCCCTTAGTCCCCCACAAGATTACCTAGCAGAGTATTGACTTCAGGGGTTTGACGTCTACCAAATTTAGTCAAGAGGCGAGTGGCACCCTTGGAGCACGTAGTGCATCTTGAAGGGAATGTTGCGCAAAGAAAACAAAAAGAGGCGAGTGGCACCCTTGGAGCACGTAGTATGTCTTGAAGGACACGTCGCACAAAAAAAATGGAAGGAGGTGAGTGGCACCCTTGGAGCACGTAGTGCATCCTAAAGGGAAAGTCATGATTTTAACTGGTAAGTTAATAAACCTAGTGCCTCGAAAACTATACCTCCTTAGAACCTGGTCGACTCTAAAATAGATGATGGTATGAGTAAAGTTAAATAACCAAAAGTTCCTTTAAAAATTGTCGCCCAACCTAGGGAAATTAAAACCTAGATCTAAGTAGAACATGTGGTTAAAGAAAAAAATAAATAAACATGTAACACGAAGGGCGGGTAAGAAATTCAAACTTAATTATTAAAGTAAAAACTATAATGGGGGATTAAATTTATTAAAAAGGGTAAACGGTTGTTTTCATCTATAATTGCTAAATTGATTTTTGGTTAAAAAGGAAAAGGGTAAATGGTCATTTTTATCTACACTTGCTAATTTGATTTTAGTTAAAAGAGAAAAAGGGGGAAACTTAAAAGAAAAGAAAACTTAAAGAAAAAGAGAAACTTAAAGAAAAAAGGGGAATGCCCAACTTAGTAAGGAATCTAGCCCTTGAAACTTTCTATTTATGAACTCAACTAGGAATTAAGTAAGGTGTAAGTCATTTAAGAATGGTAAGAGAATATTGGGACACCGAGGAGCGTTTTTAGGAATGCTTTTAAGTGGGGTGAGAGAAATAAGAATATTTAATTAATCAATAAAATTGATTTTTCGGTGCAACTAGGGGATCGGGCGACATATGTACGGGGGAGGTTTTTCCTAATTAAATTAATGAAAAATGAATATAATGAGAATTTTGGGAAACTGATGACTAAGAAACTTTATAAAAAAGATGGCAGACGAGGAGTATGGATCACATCTGGCTTGCGTAACGTTACACTACTCAAATTTTATCTTGACTGAACTTTTTCTTGTGGGAGTTGGGATACCCAACTTGGTTAACGAGTGGTAGCTCAACCTTGCAAGGCGAGTTAGGTGCAATCATTCTCTGGTATTGTGTACGTGGCCCCTTTGCAGCTTGGGGGGATCAGGGTGAAGAAGAGTACCCCTAGGGTTGGTTGGGAGGTACCGGTGAGGTCACATTGTTTGACAAACGAGAGTTGGATGGAGCGCGCGTGGGACAACGACTTCAAAGTTTTTGCATTTTTCTACGGTACGCATGTGTATATTTGTATTGAATGATAGTTTAAATATTGTTCCTGCGCCTTCAGTAATGTACTTCTACTGTGTTAAAGTTTATGTTTTATTCAATATAACACTATGCAGAGATTTCATTTTTATCTTTCAACAAATTATCTTGATGAGTCCAACGTTTAATGATCAAAGAACTTAAAGTCATTCCATCCTTATGCTCGTTGTATTTTGAATTGATTTCCCATGGTGAACCCAAACTCTGATTGCAATGACTTCTCTGCATTTGTTTTATTGATTTAATGCGAAGAAAAAAGGTATTTTTATCTTCTGTCCCTTATCCTTTAAGTTATTAGTCTGTGCCTGAGCAGTCGACCACGATCCAAATCGACTGTCTTTCACTCCAGTGTTAAAGATTTAGATTCAAATGCCCTGTTTTCCTGTGCATGGATAATAAGTGAAGGATAAATTTTCACCCAACTATCTATCCCTTACTTATCTCTTCGTTTTTCTCTTATGATTAATCTCTGATCTCTGCGTTTTTCTTTTATGCATAATCCTTGTGTCCTTCCCAGATTTACATATCTGTGTTTTCTTGAATGATAAATCTCTGTGCTTGAATGATACATCTCTGCATTTTCTTGAATGATAAATCTCTGCGCTTGAATGGTTCATCTCTACGTTTCTGAATGATAATTCTCTGCGTTTTTTAATGATAATTATCTACGTTTTTTTTGAATGATAATTCTTTGCATTTTTGAATGATAAACATCTGTGTTTTGAATGATTAATCTCTGCGTATTGGAATGATTGCCTCTTCGTTTTTGTCCGTTTGTGCCCAACGTTTTCCTGTCCTAACTACCAGTGTCCTAATTTCCACACTCAGCGATTTAATTCCCTTGTTTTTCTGAGTATTAGCATGGAGACCCCAAGCAATATCTTGGTTAGATAGCATTTCATTGTTGGACAACGATTTATCGGTGAAACAACGATTTATTGTTGGACAACTCTGCCATTGTTAGGCAGAGATTATTTCTGTTATGTATAAGGATTTAGTTATGGTACACAACGAATTAGTTATGGATTTTTTTTAATTCTTAATTACACTGCGATTTAATTGTGGATTTTCTGTGTTGGATTTCCCCCGGCGATCGACTGGGCCCTAAACTATCCCCACACCTATCGCACTCGCCCTTCGTTTAATTTTGTTCCAGATCGGGATAGAAGCTCCAAACGGAGCGAGCGTGGTCTAGAATTCGACCTTTGTGACCCAGCTCGCATGCTCATTCTCCATCCGAGGATCAGGGTGAATGGGGCTCGTTGATTCTTATCCATAGGTTTGAACGATGGTGGTTATCCCTTGTGTTTTAGGAACCGAACTCCTCTCATCTTCGCACAGTCACCCATACCCAGGCCAGTTCCTTTTCCGCTGGGAAAACACGTACTCACACAGACTCCACGGGCTCCTACGCCTCAATGCGCCCTACTACTTCTCTTCCCTTGACTGATCTCGTTGGCGCCTTCATCCCTTGGGCCCTTGGGTCCGTGTAAGAACCTACCAAATGACTGTCATTGGCAGGTTTACCTCGCTTTTATTGCCTCCTCCCTTAACGAAATTTCTTCAGAGATCCCCTCTCAGCTTTTCCTTTACTCAGAAATTACGTGCCTCTTAGAGCTCGGAGTTTGGCAGAATATCACCAATGATTTTTAATGCTCAAGACTCATCTTTTTCCTCATCTCCACTCAGCGATTTTACTGCGCATGCCCAACATTTTTCTTTCAGTTCACTCAGTGCGTAGTATGAGTACACTATCCGTGCTCCTTTTTCTTTTCCAGATCTCAGTGGTCGGCATGTGATATCTGAGGTGCCAATCTCACCCGTAGCCTTGGTCTCTCTTTTTCACTCTTCTTGAGCTTCCTCGCTTAGCCTTGTTTATAAATGTGACCGGTTCCTAGTTGATTGTAAGTTCTACCTTATACACCTTAGGTAAGATATCTAAATTTTTATGAATGTTCGCAGCTAATATTATAATTGATTGATGCTAAAATTGATTAAGTGTATAATTGATAATCCAATGCATTGGTTGGGCTCATGCTAACATGTTAATAAAGTCTTGTTATTAATTAATTACCAAAATTGGTTATACCAACTAATTTAGTGGGCATGCTTACATGTTATTAAAGTTTGATATCCATTAAATAACAAGAATTGGTTGTACCCAATTTATTATATTAGGTAATAAGTATATCAATTTATTATATTAGGTAATAAATATATTTTTTATGTGGCATATTTTAAACATGCTTGAGTCCAATGAATTTTTTTATTCTTATTTGCTCGAATTTAGGACTATGGGATTGAATTCGAATTATTGTAATTGTATTCATGCTTTAATCAATTCTTAATGCTAGGTCTTCTATGGTCAATCTACCCTTACCACCTAATGTAGATGGTGCTTTTTTTTAACAAAATTAATACCTAACAAAATATGTTGTTGATAGCTTGTTGACCAAGTACATTGTTGTTTAGCATAATAATTTAAAGTTGGGCCATAAGGTCGGATATTAATGTATGATAAGTGTTGGCAATTTGTTGCACCATGAATCTGGATAGTCTCTCTAGCACATTGATTCTTCATATCGATGAATGATTTAGTTGATAAATTGATTGCGCGATAAGAATTGTAGTGTAATGTATGATGGTTTCGATCTTAGACTTCTTATGCCTCGAATAACTCAAAACACTTGCACCTTGGATTTAATATGGTATATATGTGAAGGATGTGATGATGATATTTCCATTAAAGTGTGATGTGTATTTCCTAACGCAAAGAAAAAGAAAAAACAAATTGTCTGGTGTATGACGCTTGTTGTCGTAAGATCATGATTTTACAAAAATGTAACATTTATTTCCATGATGATGAATTGCATACACAAACATGTTTAGAATTGAAGAATTCTATATGAAGAGGAGGTCATTGTCTAGTGATACACTTTTGTAACAAATTTTGGAGAGTTCTCTATAACATTTATGTTCTCCATATCAATAGTAGTACAAAAAAAGACAATCAATTTTTTGAGTGAAGCCATATTGCGAGATTCATAATCAAGGAATCTATGGTTGTTGAGATTCATGAATAGGGAACATCCATGTTGTATTGTCCTTTTTTCAATAGTAATGGATATCTTTGAATTCAAAAAAGATATGGCACAACACTATAATAAAAAAAATTAAAATATTGGTCATAGCCTACTAACAAAAAGCACAAAGTCCTTTGAAAAAAACTTAAACATGCTTACCCAAATCCTAAAATGATAAACATGGCATGTATACTACCATATAAATTGACACAATAAAAAGTATACTTTGACGAAACATGACAATTACATCAAATAAATTATAATTTTGGCCCTTGGGGGGATACGACTGCTAGGCCCACCTAAATCCATTGAATGTTCTTTATAGAGCACATATCCACATCGGATTGATCCGTAGGTTGAGCTTCACCTTAAACATCCACCAATTCTATATGAGAGCATTGAGTGTCCATGGATTTATCCTTGACCTAGGAAGAGCCATAATGAGAGAAATCCTTAACAAAAGTGGAGACCAAAGTGGGCGGGGACAATATCACTTCCCCACAATATTAAGATAGAAAAAAGTTATGGTGACCAAGGAATAAAGATAATTATTTAGATACCAAAGTGGGTGGGGGGACAATATCACTTCCCCACAATATTAAGATAGAAAAAAATTATGGTGACCAAGGAATAAAGAGAATTATTTTTTGACTCAAGCTCCAGATATTTCCTCATATGCAACTGCATAAAGGCCTTGATTTTCTATTCCATTATTTGAGCTTGAGTATCTACGTGGTGGTCTCCTCCACACATTGGTCCTAAACTCAATTCTCAACTAAGAAATTTTTGTCCCAAGCCTCCTGCCACATATTCCATTTGAATGTTGAGTTCTACGCATAGAATTGTGCCTTTACTACCTCATTCTCATGACTCATAACCCCACATTTTATCCCCAAGATTTTACTATCCCACACTCCACATTAATAATTATGCAAAGGGTGGAGGGTATACCTTTCAAGCCCCTTTCCTTATTTCTCTACATCACATTTCATGTCAATGTTAATCTCTACATATACATTATCATTTGATTTTGAGTGCATATTGTTGAGGTGATACATCCATTTAACTCCTCAAAACCTTCATCACATGCCTAAAATATCCATGTTATTATTTTCCTTAGCCAATTCAATATTTTTCCCACTCTATGTTTTAAATCATAGAGTGTGGAGGTGAAACATTCCCTCCAATGAATTCATATCTCCTCATCGTAGAGTAAAATCTTCACCATTCAAATTCTTTCACAAACTTCTCTAATGGATATTTGAATAACAAACTTCTTCCAAGACCATGAGCTAGAAAACAAACCTAGGGCCTAATCTACATCTTTAGAGATTTTTGAGTTGAGTACTTAGCTATTTGACTGATTTAGATGATCCATTTGGATGACACCTTCCTATTGGGAAAAGTTTGGTCCCTAAAATCTATTAAGAAGAGATGGGGAAATTGTTTTGTAATTTTGTTCCTCTGATACCATTTTTATCTACTTGGGGTTTGGTCCCTAAAATCTATTAAGAAGAGATGGGGAAATTGTTTTGTAATTTTGTTCCTCTGATACCATTTTTATCTACTTGGGGTATGTCCTTTGAGTCCAATTCTCCAAAATTCTTGTTCTAATTTGTGAGTTTTTAGAAACTTCTTCTACAACACTTTATCCTCCTATAAATATTTGAGTGCACCAAGTGTAAAGTATTCAACTATAGGCAGTAGTTATTATGTTTCTTCTCCATCCAACATGAATGGTTCAAACAACATTGATTACCAAATAGATCCACATGTATGGAGGTAGATCCATCTTGAATGTCTTATTACTAACATGTTCATTGATTTCAAAAGGTTTGTATCCCAGAAACTTTGGTTTCTTGGCTACCCCTTGCATGTGTTATTTATTGAGATAGAGATAGAATCTACCCTCAACAAATAATTTATCTTCCATCCTATTCCAGTCATGATGAAATTCATACTTCTCTCGACTCTTCCAAATACACTCTTGAATTTTTAGATGTTTGTGTCTAATCATGTCTATGAACCTTCTTTCCTAATTCACTTCCTCATGAGTTTTTTGGTCATTATTTTTATGCTGCCCATAAATGACGAAGGTGGAAAATACCATAACAAGTTTCAAAATAGTAATCTTGGGTGGAAGGATGTAATGCTTTGTTGTAAGAGTCTTGAATATACAACAACTGTTCATCCTACGTATTGGAATGTTTTATGCCATGTCCTCTCAACAAGTACGCAAAATTTATGTTAACAAATTTGGTTTGTCCATTGATGTAGGGATGAAATGTTGTAGAGAATTCTTCAAATTAGTGTGACTTCTACCCCATAGGGTTGTTGTAAACGAACCCAAAAATATTGCATCTCAATTAGATGAAATTGACTGATACAATCCAAAATGCACCCATACGCTAGAGAAAAATGATCCAATTTCTTCATGACCCTTGATTGACTTCCAGAGGGGTATGAGGACACACATGTTACTAAAACAGTTCACAACCATAAACAAGTAGTCATGGCCTCTTATGGTCTTTCACAAACTTCCAAAAAAATCAATAGATATACTTTCACAAGGTTTGTTAGGGACCAATGATGGCATGTACAACCCAAGTTTCCTATTGCTTGGCTTACTATTCCTACAAATAACACATTCATAAACATACTTAGAAACATTCTCTTTCATTTTAGGTTAATACAAATACATTTGTAAATTTTCCATTTTTTCCCAATGCCAAAAATTCTAGTAATTCTTGAAATGTGAGTTTCCTTTATTAGTTGAATTCTCCTTTCCTATGGAATACACAGTTGTCCAATTTATAAAGTATCACATCCTGCAAATGACATTCATTTTCTTCCAAATAAATTATTTCTCTCTCTCTCTCTCTCTCTCTCTCTCTCTCTCTCTCTCTCTCTCTCAATTGTTGAAAAACATGTCCAAAATCATCATATCCTTCATACTATTTTCTGAAGACATCATAAGTGAAAGGCTCAAGCTATACTATAGTTCCTACAACTACAATATTTTTCCTTGGTGGTCTTGAAAACATTTTTACAACTTGTTTTGATGTTATCTTGTATTTTATTGCTAGTGGAATTGTTGAAAACACCCATCCATTTTATATTCCTCATCTATTGCAAATTAGCTTGACTTTGCAAACACTAGAGTGGTTGGATGTTCCCCTGTATTTTATTGCTAATGGAATTGTTGAGAAACACCCATCCATTTTATATTCCACATCTATTGCAAATTATCTCGACTTTGCAAACACTAGAGTGGTTGGATGTTCCCTTGTATTTGATTGCTAATGGAATTGTTGTGAAACACCCACCCATTTTATATTCCTCATCTATTGCAAATTAGATTGAATTTGCAAACACTAGAGTGGTTGATGATCAATGTGAATAATTGTATGCTTCCCTAAGAGATAATGTTTTCATTTCTTCACTACTTGTACAAGGCATATGGTTCCTTGTGATATGTGGGATAGTCCAATATTTCTTAATGAAATAGTTTGGAATGGTAACACATAAGTATTCTAGATTTCAATATAACTACTTCCATGCCATACTAATTGGCATGAGTCTTGATCTTGAATGAATTCTACAAATAGGGCATGGGAAACAATGGTCCTTAGCTTATTTTATCCTTCAAATAATAAAAAAAAACTGTCTTTTGGTTTTCCCTAATGAAAACTATTCCCTTTAGTTGTTGCAACATGAAGTGGTGCATATTCTTGAAAAATATGCAATGAACTTCCACAAATATTGTGTTACTACCATGAAACTTATTACATATGTCATTCTTGTAGGATTTGACCACTTATTGATGGCTTTGATATTTGTTGGATCTATCTTAATTTCTCCTCCATGGATCAATTTTGCAGGGTAAACCAAGTACTACTTTCCAAACTCACACTTCATCAAAATAGCCAATTAATGTTGTTGCTTGAGTGTATTTGACTCCAATGATATGTGATATAATATCTTCCTATGTAGTGATAAATACACTATGCTATCCAAATATGTGTTACAAAATAATGTATAAATGGATGCAACACGTCATTTATCAAATGCATAAAAGTTGCAGGCACATTATATAATCCGAAAGACATAACCAATCATTCATACAAAACTAATTTTAGGTCTATATTTGTGAAATATTGGGGCTATAGCATTAAATCAAACAAGTCTTCAATAATTTCTAGTCAATAATGATTCTTGATGGTTATTTTGTTCAAGGCTCAATGGTTGTTGATGACATTATCTAGCTTCAATCCTTCTTAGGGACTATGATAATTGGTGACCCACAAGATGATGTACTAGGTATTATGACTCCTTATTCGATGAGTTGTATAAATTTCTTCTTTACTTTGTTTTATTTTGTCAAAAGTTGGTGATATAATCCAATGTTGGGAATGGAGATTCCAAAAATAATTGAATATCATGATGAGCATCCCTCTTAAGTGGCATTCCATTGGATTTTAAAACACTTGAACCTTATAGGAAATGAGAAATTGTACCATGCATCCTTACATGGATCCTGTAATCTCGATATTTCCTTCTCTACAGTTTTTATCATCCATTAGAAATAATAAGACAAAGAACTTTTTTTCACTAACAAACCCCCTATCTTAGCGTGCATTTATCAATGATATTTTAGATCCACTTTTATGTACATTTGTAGAAAAAACATTCCCATCCTTACCAAGAAATATTGGTTGTCCCTTTTCCTAAATACAACATATTTTTTTATATATTAGGCGCACATGAGATTTCCCAAAATGACCTTGCATTCATCCATCCAAGTCAAAGTTTTCATTAATGTAAAATTTAAACTTGCACTATTGAGTGACTCTCATTTCCATATCTTAACTCACCCATTCCAATGGGTATAGATGATGATATCACACACTTATAACCCAAACTTCTCAACTAATTGGACAAAAATCAGATTTGACAAAGATCTAGGATCAAAGAAACAATCCAAGTTTGTCTACTTCAAATAGATAGTAACATGAACAGTTCACTCATCTCTTTATTCCTTTTTATTGAGACTAATTAAAGTTACTTCTTTCTAAACAAAGTTGTAGGTCACTTTACCTTTAATGTCTAAATCGTTTTCAATCCATTGTTCTACATATATAGTAAGAAAATCCTTATTCTTGTATTGTTGATGTTTGGACCATTTAGAATGTAAATTTGGGGTGTAATATCCATCAATTTTCCCCTATGTGGCCATAAAAATCGCAATGTTTACAATGTTCATTAGGGGCCTCATGCTCTTCTCAAACTACAACTATCTTCTTGCCCCTTCTTTCCACCTCTCTTACTTTCTTCCTACTTTATCTACTTTGACACATAGGGTTACCCCTTCTTTAGACTTCCCTCAATTTACCACGTTTACACATAGGAATAATTGATGGACTCGGGTTTGAAAATAATAAACTATCTTTGGATACGTGTGAGTTGTCCTCCCAAGTATTTAAGGAACACATCAAGATGATTGGGAGAAATTCCCAGCTAGATAGCTTATTTTGAAAACTTAGTTCTATACTCTTTCATGGTGTACCCTAGCTTTTGTCAATGAAAATGACACTAAATTTTATCTTCCTCATAACCAATAGGATACAACTATTATTTAATGAGATTATTGAATTTTTTCCATAGACTAGTCACATGTGGTTCTTGTTCGAGTCTCCTAACAATGATATAGTTTTTTTACCATGTTAAAGCATGGCCTTTGAACTTCAAATGGGATAAAGATATTTTTTTGTCTTGACCAATTTCATGCACAATAAAACAAACCTCAAGTTGTTTTAACCATTGATTCAAATTAAGGACATCAATGTCACATGCATATGATTTTATCTCAATTTTTCATTGACTTTAAATGATGATTGGACTTGGATAGTGCTTCCCTTTTCCTTCCTTGGATTCTCCTCTTGTTTTTATTTTTCTTCTCTATAAATTAAGATTCATTTCTGAGGTAGATTTCCCTTTTTCTTCTTCACCATTAATGTGGCTAAGGTGGTGACACTTAGGCTTATCTCTATCATGTTAATTATCAGTTGTGATAAATTCAAAGAAATTTGAGTAATTTAAGATTCGAGATTTGGTATTTTGGACTTTCACTCATTACCTTCTTGGTTATCTCCCATTTCAATTTTTTGATATGGGTTTCTTCTTCTTGTACCAACCTCGAGATCCGCCAAATCCAGTTCTCCACCTTATTGTAGTTTACTTAGTTTTTTTAACATTCGAATGTGATATCCATAATAGAGTTCAATAATAACTTCTCTAATACCAATATTATTTGTGATTGAGAAACCTATGGATGTTTTGATTCACCATTTCATATCCTCCATATTGTTTTCTTTTATTTGTTGGATTGCTGAGAGGGGTGTGAATCAATAATGAGCAATTTACACCACTTACTAATGCTTTTAACCACAATGTAAATTCCTTTAACTTATCCAATCATGTTAATCTAATTATAATAAATATATTATTGTATCAATAACATTAACATTAATTAGTGCATCATAAAACAATAATCAATGCATCCACACAATACACAGTACACCAGTATTTTACGTGGAAAACCAATGAGAGAGAAAACCATGAAATTCTTTTCTTACATATCTTTAATAATTACATTCAAGGAAGCACCAACTTCCAATTCTCCAGCTCCAATTGGAAGGAGGCTCTGAACCCCTAGTTTCTCAGGCTACAAACTGAAGGAAGCTCCAACTCCCCAATTCTTTGGCTACAACTAGAAGGAGGATACAACCCCCTATGTTCTCTGACTACAACCAGAAGGTGGCTACAACCACCTAGTTCTCAAGCTCCAACCTGAAGGAAGCTCCAACTCCCTCATTCTCCGACACCAACTAGAAGGAGGCTACAACCCCCTTTCCTTTTCCCATCCAATATCCCTGAAATATAAGTGTCAAATGATGAAACCATTGCCACACTGTAATTGTGAGATATACCACTGTAAACCTATACCAAACTCTACCAACAACCTGTACCAATAGCCTATAATTAATCATATACCAGAAGTCATCCTGTACCAAGAAATACCAACATGTACACAATCTGTCAATTCTAAAACTCGCATATGTACGCGCCATGTCTATACTGCATCCTGCATATGTATGAGGCATGTCTATACTACAACCTACATACACCTTCTAAAAACTAGGGTTTTCACCTTTTTTGAAGCTTCAAACACTTTTATTCCTCTATCACATCAACCTACAACCTATCACCATGTCTTATATGTAGTTGTTCCCTGTGCATACCTCATATTATATATCCCTCAACCAAGTGCATCTATGTCTCTCTAGTCATATTCCATACATATGAGGATAATCATGAACAAGTGTAATGACCATCACATGGACTAGACATCAAACCCTCATTCATATGCAACCTCAAACCACACCATCAACTTCACCAACATATCAAAACCACTTCACAACCAAAACCCTTAACCATGTACCATGGAATACAAGTAATTCTTCAACACTTAAACCAACATCGTGTACCAATGAATAATACCAAGCATACTAGTGTTGTATTTCTATAGATCTAGCTGATACCCTAAGTACCATACAACCAACAATATTTCTAGGTAAAAACCTCAACCTCCCATAACCATATCTCAAGTATACAACAATATCCAACTACTTATAAAAATATGACATACCTTTTGAATCTGTATATAGATATGTTGCACTTGATCACTATAGACCTTCCTAGGAGCTTGCTTTCAGACTCTGAGAACTTGCCACCCTTAGCAACTCAATATTTCATGGATTTTCCCATATGTATGCACCCTTTTATACTGCTATCCCATGTACGTACACTCCCTTTTCCACTGCATCCCCCGTACACCTCAAAAACTAGGGTTTTTTTAATATTTCTGCAATTCTGAAACTTTCATTGTCAACCCTTCATGTTACCTTAGACTTGCGTAAGTTTAGATGTATCAATGAGTACCTGCAATAAGACTTACACAATAATATATATTCAATGTTCTCAATATGTGATAATAAGATAACCTTTCTCTCTTATTTATACTACCATGTAGCTTCCTCAAGGGGTTACCTTTTAACCAACTTAACCCAACTTCCTTATTTTAGGGATAACCCACTTCTAACCACTTGTCCACTTATAACCATTTTATCCATAAATAGTAAACTCTCCACTTCTAGTTGCAACTAATTTATTTTTAATTATTTTCTTATTGCAACAACTTAACCCATGATTAACTCCTAGTTTCACAAACTTGACCAATCAAATTCTTCTAGGAGCTTCTAGAATAATTTGACTTCTTTGACCTTCTAGACAATTCATGAGGGTTCTCCAACTTCACAGGACCATAAATCTCTAACCGTGAGGAGTTATGTGATGTTCCACATATCACCAGAAATGGAATGACAAGTCCTATCCATCTAGAATAGTCTTACATGTATATTCACTAATATTCATGCCGTTATGCCTCAAACAAACTAAGGTCCCTTACTCATACCTTTGTTCTATCATAAATCACTATCGAACTTCTCCAAGGGTTGAAATCAATCACTAAGGGTTGACATGAATCTAAAATATCACAATATCACTCTCCAAGGGTTGAAATCAATGACAACCAACAATCCAAACCAACTGTCCATCAACCTAAACCAATTGTCCAAAAATCTCACCCTTTGGCATTTATGGCAACACCAACATTAATGGAAACACTTAGTCATGGAAACACTGTCATATATCCTCATCAATGTTTTTGTCTCTCCCCATTTGACATCAATGGAAAAGGGTATCTCTCATTGGGGCTGCTTCCCATTACTGAACTCTCCTTGGGGATGATCCCCCTATATTCAATCCTTTGATTACTCTCTCTCTCCCTTTGACAAAGGATTAACTCCCCCTGTCGATTTGACACTATACCTACTCTAACCAATCATAGTTAAAATAATAGCTCCCCCTGTGAGTGTGTGTCCCTATCTGTATGCTGCTAATATTCCTTTTTTAATCTCTCTCTCTCTCTCTGATGACTTATATGCATGTTTCTGTGTAGATCAATGTAAGTATTCATGCACCCACTTTCTTTTGGAGTTATTTTCCATTGGTGCTTCCTTGAGTAATCAACTAACATATATGAAAATAATTAAAAAATAATGAGCATTCAAATATTCCTATATCATTATCATCCATTATGATAATGTTCCTTTATCTCTGAACCACTTTCTAAACAAATATGTGAACCCAATCTCTGAATCCATGCTCTCATCCACTATCATATATCCGTTCAAATCTGCTAATCCATCTATGTCCATACTATCCCAAAATATGCTACTCAATTTTTCACTATGCTAATCCATATGTCTCAGCTACTGCATTAACTCCCCATGTCTGATATTCATATTCCTTGGGAGTCTCCAAGCCAAGTGGCTTAGAACAATACCTTCTTTGATGCAGCGTAATATTCCTCTTCATTTGTGAATACATATTCCTTTTCATCCTCTTCCTGAATTTTGTCATCATTTTGAGTGTGGACATCTTCTTCATTATCTGCTTGAGTTTCGACACTTTCTTGTTTGCATGTAAATTCATCATGATCTTGTTATACTGTAAATCATAAAAGTACGATTCCTTGGAATTATTCTTCATTTACCTGCTCTTCTTATTTTTAAATTCTTCTCCAATACTTCTTGTGTCTCTCATCAATATTTTCTTTCATGGGAGTCCTTATCACACTTTTGCAATTTCGAGTTGTGTGTCCATAGTTGTGACATTTGTAGCATTCAATATTTTGTGGGGCGACATAAGCATTTCTTGCCTGATTATTTCTTTCATAAACCCTACAATCTGTAACCTTATGTCCAAAGTTAGTACAATAAAAACAATGACCATAAAATAGATTTACATACTTGTGGGTGAATGATTTTCCTTGTAGTGTAGTCTTTCTATAATTCTGCCTAGGATGATTAGGATCTTCTATTTGGTAGTAATGATTGAACCTTTCTTGTTGCTTGAATGTAGAAGGTCTTCTATATTCATTTCTTTTTTATTTTTGTTGACCATGATTCTTTCCTTTTAAAACTTCTACATAACTCTTTTGTTATGTTTCCTTTGTCATGGAGCTTGAACGTTTCTTAGTCTGCATTTGATTGTATCCTAGTCCAGACCTGTCATAGTATGGATTTTGATTGTTGATGATCTTATCCAATGTATTAGTGCTATCTTGCTGCATGTTATTATTTTGAAGGTGTTTTCTTAAAGTGATTGCTTCTGCTTCCAACCTTTCAATAATCTTCTCCTTCTCTACTGCTGACTTTTGAGTGTGTCTTCAATATTTCTATCCTCTTCTACTTGAATTTTCAGCTTCATAATTATCTACATGACTTATGATTCCGGGATTCTGAGATCCTGGGATTCTTTTTCTTTTAGTTATTTATTGAGTGACTTTTTTTTTCTTTCTTTCATTTCTTAGATCTTCTAAGGGACTAATTAATTATGCTCTGAGATCGACTTTTCCTTCTTCTTCTGAACTATCATAGTTTCTTTTTTTATTTTCCCTTGCCATGAATAGCACCTTTTCTGACTCACTGTCGGTTTCATCATCTTCACCAGATGAATAATTGTCTTTTCTTGAGTATAGATTTTTCTTGAAGGATTTGTTTTTGTTTTTCCAGATTCCCTTTTGATATGTCTTTTCTTTATTGGGCTCTTCCTATTCATCACTATATGAATGTCTAGCATGAGGACACTTATTCACAAAATGACCAATTCTACCACAATTAAAGAATTTCAATGGAAGCTTACCTTTATATTTACTTGTTCCCTTTTGCAACTTTCTTACGAAGTTTTCCATTTCTTCATCTTCTTCTAAATCATCATTGCATCTACATTATAACTTTGGATTATGCTTGCTAACTGATTTTGATTGTTGTTTGTTACTTTTCTTTGTCTTCTTAGATGCCTTGAATGCAACTTCCTTTGTAACCTCATTTTCTTGTTCTAATTGAAATATTGTAACTATGAAGAATATTATACATAAGAGGAAATGCTGAATATTATTTTTATATTATATTTATTAATTAGGCCCTATTCTGCCTTTGTAAATTTTGTCCCATTTGTGCTGTAATAGTTAAAGGTAAATTAAGAGGATAAAGTGATAGGTTGGCCCAGACCTAATTATAGGATGGCCAGACCACTATTTATAAGAGAGGCCAATGCCTCATTTGGACAAACACATACTTAGCTCTGTAGTGCACAAGTCTTGGAGGATAATCTATTGCACTGGGGTGACATCAAGGAGGATTTTTGGTCTATCTCTTGGTATTTATTAGTTAAGTGGTGCGCTACTCTTCCTAGTGGAATAGAGGAGGATCTTTTGTTTGTTCTTTGGTCTATCTATATTAAGGAAGGTTTTGTTGGGTTTTCTTCCCCATGAGGGTTTCTTAGAATAAAATGTTGTGTACCTTTTGATTGTGTTTCTTTCAGTGATCCTTCTATCTTGTCGATGTATTAAATGCTCATGTATTTTGGATAGAAATTAATAAAAACATTAAAAATTAACATGGTATCAAAGTTAGATTGAATAAGTGAATTGTTAATGGGTATTTAAATCTCTTGGCTGTCAGGACAAGAAAATTAGGAATTTTTACAGAGAAAGAATTTTGTACCAAGGATAGAAATGGGAGTTGCGCCTAACCCTAACACATATTTTGATATCCTGGACAATGTCTTCCAATGGTCAAATCTTCTGAAAAGTCAAAATTAGGGTTTAATTATTACTAGAAAACCATAAAATCTGAAATTACCGGCCCAGATTTGCGAAGGTCAAGTTTCATAGGTCAAATCTTGGAATTCTCATAAACAACCAAATCTAGTCAACTCGCCTCAGCCCAACGCATATTATGTTAAGGTCTATTTCATGTTTTGAGCACTTTCTATTTTGGTCAAAATGCGTTCAAGCACTAAGCTTGATGAAAAGTTAGAAGGTGTGGAAATTTTCCATGCCTGGAAATACAGAATTGGTCTCATTCTCAAAGAGAATGATCTTGTGCAATTTATAAAGAATAATGTTCCAAAGCCAGAAGGAAATCAGACCAAAGAGAAGTACAAGAAGGACATGATTAGGGAAAAGAGAATAATTGTAGATTCCATCAAAGACCTTCTGTTCCCAGAAGGAAAAGAGAATAATTGTAGATTCCATGTTTGATGCCCTATCCGAGATGTATGAAGGAAGAAATATTAATAAAAAGATGAACTTGAGAACCCAACTCAAGAATGCTAAAATGCAAAAAGGAGAAATAGTTCAAGATTATTTTTCTATGGTTTCTCAGTTTAAGGAACAACAAGAATAAATTGGAGACACGATAAATAAAGATGATATCGTGATGACTGATCTCAATGGTATCACAAGACTTGGAGATGATTTTATCCAAAAAATATGTGCCAGAAAAGAAAAAACTCAATTTGATATTTTATGGGAAGAGTGTGTTCAGGAAGAAGCAAGAGTTGCAAACAGAGAATCCATTCTAAGAGAAGATGAATATCAATCTCTATCTGTTCATGCCAAGAAAGGAAGGCGAAAGAGAGAGACTCAATTTCAAAAAGAGACTCACTCTCATAAGGCGCCTCAATCTCCTAAGATATTTCAGAAGTACCAGAAAGGACAAAGGAGGAAAAGGGATTTCTCCTCCTGCAAGTGTTATCATCGTGAAAGGATGGGACACATTACTAAAAATTTTCCTCTCAAGATAAAATAATACACGATGAAAAATAAAAAAAATACATCATGTCCATGTAGCCAAAGATGATGAGACACACAAAAAGTCAACTAGAGAAGAAATAGAATAATATGATTTGTTTTTAGCTCTCTATGGGACTATGACACCTGGAAATGATACTTGGCTCATAGATAGTGGTGCTTCCAAGAACATGATAGGTAACAAGAAGACTCTCTCCAGTCTTGAAGAGAAGAACTCCCCCCAGAAAGTATCACTTGGATATGACTATCAATACCCAATCAAAGGAATAGGAGAAGCCACCTACAAGATTGATTCAGGAACTCCATTAAGGATGAAGGATGTACTTTATGTACCAGGTTTGAAGAAATATTTAATTTCTATTTCTGCTTTAGACAATAAGGTTTCCAGGTTTCATTTGTAGATGGTAAAGTTATTACGTGGTCTAAAGGAAAAACTATAGAAGATGCAGTTGTCATTTGAATAGAATAAGGTGACTTGTACAAATTAAATGGCCACTGAGATGCAGCTTTAACACAGTATTGTAAGTCCATGTGAACTTTGGCATAGAAGGATTGCTCACATTAAATACAAAGTCCTACCCTATGTGAGAAAGGTAGTCACATGTCTACTAGAATTAAAGGTTGATCATGAAGGTGTATGTAAAGGATGTGCACAAGGATATATCACAAAGAATCCTTTTCTGAAAAGTGACAACCAAGCGGATGGAATATGGGATATTTTTCATTCAGATGTATGTGGTCCAATGAAATCAACTTCATTAAGAGGGTATGTATACTATGCCACATTTATTGATGATTAATCTCATAAGACTTGGGGTTTATTTATTAAATTTAAAAGATGAAGTGTTTGAAAAATTCAAAGAGTTCAAATCTTTAGTAGAAAACCTCTTTGAGAAGAAGATTAAGATACTTAGTTCAGATAATGGAGGAGATTAAACTTCAAAATAATTCAAATAATTTTGTATATATGATTGAATTAAGAGGGATATCAACACTCCTTACAACCCACAACATAATGGTGTAGCAGAAAGAAAGAATTGAACAATCATTGAAGCAGTGAAAGCCATGATACATGATCAAGATCTTCCAATGCACTTATGGGCTGAAGCAACTAGAACAACAGTATATGTCCATAATAGAATATCCCATAGTGCACTTGGATTAAACACTCCTGAAGATATGTTCACCAGAAAGAAGCCAGTAGTCAACCATCTCAAAATATTCGGTTGTCCAGTCTATTTATATATTCTGAAAGAGAAGAGAACCAAGCTAGATCCTTCCGGAAAGAAAGGAGTATTTGTTGGATACTATAAGGTCTCTAAGGCCTTCATAATATACATCCTAGGTTATCATCAGATTGAGATCAGTTGATATGTTATATTTGATGAAGATGTAGCTTTCAGCAGATTGAAGAAATGTCAATTAGAATAATTCTATGACGAAGAACCTATAGCTCCAAGAGTTGTAGAGCCTAACAAGGAAGTTGCAGATAATCATCATGATGTTATACGGGAGGATCATGATATGGTGGAACCTCAGGAACCACCTTGTGAGATCATCTCTCACAAGAGGAAACCAACTTGGGCATGTGAGATCATCAAGATGCATAGAAGTATGGTGCGTCCAAAGGAACCGTGAGACAAAAATGAATCCTAAGACATACTCCAATTTTGTGGCTTTGATGTGCAATATCGTTAATAAGGAACCTACTTGATTTGAAGAAGATGATCAAAAGAAGGAATGGATGGATGTCATGACTAAAGAATACCAATCTATTATGAAGAATGATGTGTGGGAAGTGGTTCCCAGACCAGAAAACAAATATGTAGTATCTTCTAAATGGATATTCAAAATAAAACATGCAACATATGGAAGTACTGAGAAATGCAAAGAAATATTTGTGCCTCGTGGATTTTCCTAGAAAGAAGGCATTGATTATGAAGAAACATTCGGTCTAGTAGAAAAATACACATCTATCAGAACCATCATGGCACTTGCAGCCAAGATGAAGTGGAAGTTACATCAAATGGATGTGAAAACAACCTTCTTGAACGATGTTATTCAAGAAGAAGTGTATATAGAAAAACCACTAGGTTTTTAAGTATAATACAAGAAGACTCATGCCTGCAAGTGGAAGAAGGCTATATATGGTTTGAAGCAAGCTTCAAGAGCTTATTATGGTAGGATTGATAGTTTTCTGATGAGTTTGGGCTTTAACAAGAGTAAAGATGATCCCAAACTTTACTTCAATATTGTGGATGATGGATGAGTTATATTGCTACTATATGTGGATGACTTATTCTTGATAGGTGAAGAAAATATCATCACAGATTGTAAAAAGAAGATTGGCGTTGAATTTGAAATGAAGGATCTAGGCTTGATGCACTATTTATTAGGTCTTGAAGTATGGCAGAGCCCAAAAGAGATTTTTCTTAATCAAGGAAAGTATGATGTGGAAATTCTAAAGATATTCGACATGATGGAATGCAAAGATATGTCCACTCCTATGGAAATGAATCTGAAGTTATTGGTTGATAATCCGTAAAAAATAGTTGATGTTACTCTATACAGACATATGATTAGTTTGTTGATGTATCTGGTGAATACTAGACTAGATATATGCTTTTTTGTGAACACCTTGAGTCAGTTTCTGGTCGAGACCAGACATGTTCACCTTGTAGCTGAAAATCATGTGATGATATACCCTAAGTGTACATTAGACTTTGGCCTCTATTTTACTGGATATTGTGACTTCAGATTGTATGGATATACTGACTCATATTGGGATGGAAGTGCTTCAGACAGAAAAAACACTTCAGGATGTTGTTTCAGTTTGGGGTCAGCCATGGATTCATCGTAAAGTAGGAAGAAATCCATTATTTCTCTCAGTACGACATAAGAAGGGTACATTGCAACATGCTCCACCATTTGTGAATCCATATGACTTCAAAAGTTGTTGGCAGGTCTATTTGACCTAGAGATGGATGTTATTGTGATATTTTGTGATAACCATATTTGCATAAATATGTCAGAGTACACATTGTTCCACGATAAGATGAAGCACATTGAGATCTGGTACCACTACATTCGTGACTTGATACAGAAGGGAGTTGTGAAGCTCTAGTATGTTGGAACAAATGAGCAGGTAGTAGATGTGTTGAATAAACCTATATCTTGTGTGAAGTTTGAGTACTTCTAAGACAAGCTTGGTGTAATATGAAAGGACATACCTTGAAAGGGGGAGTGATTCTAATGATACTATGGTATCCTAACCACCAGCGGGGAAACTTGTTGGGATTTATATACTAGGGGATTTATCATCCCTGGACACATCCTGTAAGGTCTGAATGGATGGTCTGTGAGAGTGCCTATGTATGTATATACTTTTTGTGGTCAGTAGTGTGGAAGATCATTAGGATTTATATCCTAGGGTATTTAATTATCCCTAGATAGATCTTGTAAGGTCCAAATGGACGGTCTATTAGAGTGCCCATAGTTTTTGTTGTTGTTGTTGCTACCGTTGATTCTCCTGTCTCATTCTTTTTCCATTGATGTTGATGTTCCATCTTCATACTGATGATTATAATGATGATTTTACTCCAAATCCATGTTGTTGATGATGATGATTCTACTCCATCTTCGTGTTGCAAATGATGATGATATTAATGATGAGAAAAACTTTTGATGATTTATAGATATGAACGACAATGTTCCTGATATTGATGATGATGTCCCCTCCTCTTGGTGATGTATTGAGTCCAGCTAGTTGTTATTAATGTTGATAGTAGAATACCCTTCTTGTTAAGGAGGAGTGTTGAAATATTGTAACTTTGAAGATAATTCTACCTAAGGGGGAATGTTGAATAATATTATTATATTATATTTATTAATTAGGCCCTATTGTGCCTTTGTAAAATTTGTCCCTTTTGTTCCTTGACAATTAAATGTAAATTAAGACGGTAAAGTGACAGGTGGAACCAGACCTAATTATAGGTTGGCCAGACCACTATTTATAAGAGAGGCCAATGCCTCATTTGGAAATACACACACCTAGCTCTGCAGTGCACAAGTCTTGGAGGAGAAACTATTGCAACTGGGGGTGACGTCAAGGAGGGTTTTGGTCTATCTCTTGGTATTTATTAGTTAATTGGTGCACTGCTCTTCCTAGTGAAGGAGTGGAGGAGGATCTTATGTTCAGTCTTTGGTCTATTTATATTGAGGAAGTTTTTGCTGGGTTTTCTTCCCCATGAGGGTTTCCCAAGACAAAATGTTGTGTACCTTGTGATTATGTTTCTTTCAATGATCCTTGTATTTTTTTGATGTATTAAATGCTCATGTACTTTGGATATAATTTAATAAAATCATTAAAACTTAACAATTATGTCCTCATCTCATAAGTTATGAGTATCTCAAGTAGCCCGTCCATAGTCATTGTACCTAGATCCACTCTTTCTTCTAGGACTAAGATCTTTGAATCAAATCTCATTGGTAGATATCTTAATTCCTTTTTAACCATGACCGATTCCTTTATCTCATCTCCCAAGCATTTGATTTTGTTTACTACCTCATGGATGTGTAGAAAGTAGGTTGTTATGTTTTCATCTTCATTCATCTTCAACTGTTCAAAATTTTCTCTGAAAAATTGAAGTTTGGCTTCCTTAACCTTTTCATCTCCTTCATAAATAGTCTTTAGTTTGACCCACATCTCTTTGGTAGATTCACAGTGCATAATTTTTGTAAACATTGATTGATCTACACCATTCTGAATAACATTCTGGGATCTTAAATTATTTTCTGTGAGTTTCTTTCCATCCTTGTATGTTGGAGGAGTATATAGTGCTTTGTATCCATCCACCATTGATTTTGAAACATCAAATCCTTGTTCTTGTTTGTATGTATGTATTTTATTTCTCTAGAGTGCATATTTCTCACCATTAAACTGTGGCATCCAAAATCTAGCGTGTTCCATGATCTCCTTCCAGTGGTTAAATTGTTTTCCTGAAGGAACCCGCTCTGATACCAATTGTTGGATTACTAAGCGAGTTGGGGGGTGGGGTGAATCAGTAATGAGAAATTTATATCACTTATTAATCCTTTTAACCGCAATGTATATTCCTTTAACTTATCCATTCATGTTCATCAGATTATCATCAATATATTATTGTATCAATAACATTAACATTCATCAGTGCATCATAAACAATAATCAACACATCCACACAATACACAATACACAATACACAATACACCAAAATTTTATGTGGAAACCCAATGTGGGAGAAAACCATGAAATGATTTTCTTATATGTTTTAAGAATTACATTCAATAAAGCACCAACTTCCAATTCTCCAGCTCCAACTGGAAGGAGGCTTCGACCCCATAGTTTCTCAAACTACAACCTTAGGCAAGATACAACTCCCCAATTATCTAGCTACAACCAAAATGAGGCTACAACCCCCTATGTTCTTTGACTACAATTGGAAGTTAGCTACAACCACCTAGTTCTCAGGATCCAACCTGAAGGAAGCTCCAACTCCCTAATTCTTTGGCACCAACTAGAATGAGGTGACAACCCCCTTTCCTTTCCCTGTCCAACCGCCCTGAAATATAAGTGTCAAATAATGAAATCACTGCCACACTGTAACTATGGGATATACCATTATAAACCTGTACCAAACTTCGCCAACAACCTATAATCAACCTATACCAATATCTTGTAATCAATCATGTACCAAAAGTCATCATGCACCAATAGGTACGTGACCTATCTATGCTACAACTCGTGTATGTATGTGCCCTATCTATACTGCAACCTACATATTTACACAACCTGTCTATACTGCAACATGTGTACACCTTCTGAAAACTAGGGTTTTCAACTTTTCTGAAACTTCAAACACTTTGTTTCCTCTATCACATCAACTTGCAACTTGTCATTGTGTCTTATATGTAGTTGTTACCTGTGCATACATCATCTTATATATCCCTCAACCAAGTGTATCTATGTCTCTCTAGTCATATGCCATACATGTGTGTACAATCATGAACAAGTGTAATAACCCTCACATGGACTAGACATCAAACCCTCACTGATATGCAATGTGAAACCACACCAACAACTTCACCAACACATCACAATCACTTCACAACCAAAATCCTCAACCATGTACCATGAAATACAAATAATCCCTCAATAGTTAAACCAACAAGGTGTACCAATGAATATTACCAAGCATACAAGTATTGTATTCCTGTAGATCTAGCTCATACCATAAGTACCATACAACAAACAACCTTTCTAAGGAAAAAATTCAACCTCCCATAACTATATCTCAAGTATATAAAAATATCCAACTACTCATAAGAATGTGACACACATTTTGAATCTATAGATAGATCTATTATACCTGACCACTGTAGACCTTCCTAGGAGATTGATTTCAGAATATGAGAACCTGACACCCTTCATGGCTTTTCCCACATGTATGTGCCCTGTTATACTGCTATCCAATGTACATATGCGCCCTTCTCCACTACATCCCATGTACACCTCAAAAACTAGGTTTTTTCAGTATTTATGCAATTCCGAAACTTTTTCCATCAACCCAACGTGCTACCTTAGACTTATGTAAATTCAAATGTATCAATGAGTACCTGCAATAAACCTTGCACAATAACAAATATTCAATGTGCTCAATAGGTGATAATAGGAGAGCCTTTCTCTCTTATTTATACTTCCATGTAGCTTCCTTAATGGGTTACCTTCTAACCAACTTAACCCAACTTCCTTTTAGGTCTAACCACTTGTCCACTTATAACCATTATATCCATAAATAGGAAACTCTCCACTTCTAGTTGCAGCTAATTTATTTTTAATTATTTTCTTATTGAAAGAGCTTAACCCATGATTAACTCCTAGTTTCACTCACTTGACTAGTCAGCTTCTTCTAGGAGATTCTAGAATAATTTGACTTCTTTGACCTTCTAGACAACTCATGAGGGTTCTCCAACTTCACAAGAGCATAAATCTCTATCCATGAAGAGTTATGTGTCATTCCACATATCAATAGAAAAGGAATGAAAAGTATTATCCATCTAGAAGAGTCTTACCTTCATATTAACTTATCTTCATGCCTTTATGCCTTAAACAAACTAGGGTTCCTTACCCATACCTTTGTGCTACCAGAATTCGCTAATGGACTTCTCCAAGGGTTGACATCAATCAATAAGGGTTGACATCAATCTACAATATCACAATATCACTCTCCAAGGTTTGACATCAATGAAAACCAACAATTCAAACCAACTGTCCATCAACCTAAACCAACTTTCGAACAATATTGATGTGGGATTTCCCAATGATGTGGGGAATCTCGGTCATGAGTATATTTCAACACAAAAGAGTGTGAAATACAATCTCAGACTGAATTTTATTAAGCTAAAAACTAGTTTATATATCTTTACATAAGAAAAACTAACTCAACCAAGTTAGAAGAGAAATTATCACTATATACTAAGAACCTAAAATAGATTATAAGAACTAGCAATTGCAAACAATAGTAGAGACCATTAGAGAAATTAGCTCAACTACTCCATGGGAATAAGAAACCAAAAGGTTTTGTCACTTTCAAATCACAATAATAATATCCCAATACAAATAATAATTTGAGATACTAAATAACTATGCTAATCCATAATATGCTAAGGACTAAAATCCGTATCATTCCTCCAAACAATAGAAGTTGTTTTGATTCAACAATGCATATCCTCCATATTTTTTTATTATACTGATGTGGAATTTCCCAATGATGTTGGAAATCCCACTCATGAGTAGATTTCAACACAAAAGAGTTTGAAATACAATCTCTAACTGAATTTTATTAATCCAAACACTAGTTTATATAGCTTTACATAAGAAAAACTAACTTAACCAAGTTAGAGGAGAAATGCTCACTATATATTAAGAACCTACACTAGATTCTAAGAACTAGAAACTAAGGACAATAGTAGAGATAGTTAGAGAAATGATCTTAACTACTCTATGCGAATAAGAAACAAAAAGGTTTTCTCACTCTCAAATCACAATAATAATATCCTAATACAAATAATAATTTGAGATATTAAATACACATGCTAATCCCTAATATGATAAGGACTAAAATCCCTATCATTCCTCCCAACAATAGAAGTATTGGCCTCCAATGCTTCTAAGAGAGAGGGAAAATGATTTTGCTATAGACAATGTCGAATGAGCATGTTGTTGGCACTAAACTTGCTTAGTGTTAAGGTAGGAAGTGGTAGAACACTTCTGAATTTGGTGAGATGACGACACAAATAAGTACAAAATCAACAAACATTTCTTGGTGATCAACATGATTGAACCCAAATTGAAATAGGATTGGAAGAATGCTCAAATCCAACTGAGGAACTTCCATAAAACAAGATGATAAAAACACTGTACAAAGCAGTGTGATCCAAATGAAAAAGCTATTGAAGTATAGAAAAGTGATTTCAAGTCTCTAAATGACCTACATACACACACACATAAACTAACTAACTAACTAACTAACTATACACATGCTAATCCCTAATATGATAAGGACTAAAATCCCTATCATTCCTCCCAACAATAGAAGTATTGGCCTCCAATGCTTCTAAGAGAGAGGGAAAATGATTTTGCTATAGACAATGTCGAATGAGCATGTTGTTGGCACTAAACTTGCTTAGTGTTAAGGTAGGAAGTGGTAGAACACTTCTGAATTTGGTGAGATGACGACACAAATAAGTACAAAATCAACAAACATTTCTTGGTGATCAACATGATTGAACCCAAATTGAAATAAGATTGGAAGAATGCTCAAATCCAACTGAGGAACTTCCATAAAACAAGATGATAAAAACACTGTACAAAGCAGTGTGATCCAAATGAAAAAGCTATTGAAGTATAGAAAAGTGATTTCAAGTCTCTAAATGACCTACATACACACAATAATACAAACTAACCAACTAACTAACTAACTAACTAACTATATATATAGAGAGAAGTATATATATATATATATATATATATATATATATATATATATATATATATATAAGTATATATATATATAATTTGTCAACAAGTTGTTGTTACAAGACCAACCTTCAAATAAAATTTTAAAGAAAACCAAGTCATTACCTCTCTTAATAAACCAAATTTGGCTTGAGTAGAAGTTGGCCATTACACACACAAACACACACGCAGAGGACCAAGTTAATCAATGACCAATTTTATAAAACACCTTGCTTCTTTCTATGTAGAAAACAACATCAAATAAATATTAGTAGATAAATACCATAAATATGTAATTTAATATCAAAAGTGTAAAATTTACAAACTTTACTTTTAACTACTATTCTTATGTCTTTTGATTAATATCCAAGTATATTTAAAATATATTATTTTTTATATTTTGTACATGTGTTTAAGTGATATTTTTACGTGTGTTTTAGTTCATATTTATTGTGGTATTTATACGTATTTTTTAATATGCTAAGGGTCAATTTGGTGGATTACAATTGATTTGTAGAAATTAGAAAATTTACTCTTAAAGTACATTGGTGTGAATTTTAGAAACTCCTCAATAATTGTTATATCAATTAATGATGTGATAAAATTTAGAGTTTATATAAATTATTCTCCCATGTTGTTATCTCTCATGGTTTATTGAGCTTAGAAAACATAGAACACTATATGCAAGTTTTAGATAAATTTAAGCTAGAAGGGTATATATTCATGCATCCCTTCCATGATGAAAAGTTTATAAAAAATTACATTTCAATTGAAATTAATAAATTAAATACACACTTCATGTTCTAGGGGCTAGTCAACCCCGCTGACTAGACCCGCCACTTTTCTAGCCAAGACAATTGCAGTAGTCAGTTAGGAAGTCGTTCGAACAGACAATTAGAGTCGACTGACTGAATAGTTAAGGAATGTAACCAACTGGTAATTGTATATATCACACACACAAATACACACACACACACACACACACACATATATATACACTATCATGTAATGGAAAGATAGAGGTTTCTTTGGACATATATATAATAAAATCTATTGATGGTTCTCCCCCACTTGTATATTCTCTTCGATATGTCTATGTGTTCTTATATATAATGTTGTAGTGTGCAATTCTCTATGTAAGGACATGCTAGAGACCTTCTCGTACTTTATCCTAGCGTACAACATTGGTTTCATTGTTGGTAGTTATGAACTTTGGAATGCACAAAAAAAAACATAGATGCTAACCTTGGAAGACATGCATGAATGGTGGGAGCGTAAGATTATCAATTACATCAAGAATTATACAAGAAGAAATCAAATGACGCTTGTTGAAGCATGTGCTAAATTATTCTTAGAAACTCACAAATGATTTCTGGAATCCATTCCAGAAGCATTATTCACATATCTCAATCAACATTATGCGCAAACCCACTTCCGATGAGTAGTTAATGAACAAGTTCATAAATGGTGGAATAGAAAAATTAAATGAGTGGGTCGAGAGGATTGTGGAAGATTATATCTACGTGAATGGTGGGAGCATAATATTATCAATTACATAAAAAATTATGCAAGAAGAAATTGAATGATGCTTGTTGAAGCACATGCTCAATTCTTCTCATAAACTCATGAATGATTTCTGGAAGCCATTCCAAAAGAATTATTCACATATTTGAATCAACCTATTGTGCAGACCCACTTTCAATGATTAGTTGATGAAAAAGGTCATAAATGGTGGAAGAAAAAACTTAAACTAGTGGTTTGAGAGGATTTTGGAATATTAAATCAAAGATCAAGCAGTTGAATATAGAGAGTTAGTCCAAACCATCAATAACACATTATGTATAAAATTGCATGGCAGATTCCTTTGCACGATCCCTTCCCTACTATATAAATTACTCTTAGACAAAGAAGTTGGTGACATTATTGAGTATTGACCCCCCTTGAAAGATCCTCCTCCAAACTCCAATTGGAAGAAGAGACTAGAAGAGTGGGAAGCGTTCTTGGAAGCAAATTGTAAAGATACCAGAGAATATTGGGATTACATTTTAAAGAAATGAGCATACAAAAAACAACAATGGAAATCGTCGATCGTGAGTAAATCGGGTCAAAATCAGGGGGTTGGATGATCTGTGGTATGAGATAAGTATAATTTGAAGTTAAATACAAAGTTGAACGAAATTTGAACCACACCCAAGTCGAAAATTCTATAAGTTGAGAGAAAGATAACTAATTCTAATGAGAAATATGTGGATCAAACACAGATCCATAAGACTTAATCAGATATTCAAAAAATAGGATGGGATAAAAGGAAAAATAAATGAGAATATTTCTGAAATGAGAGAGAACTTATAAAATCTCATAGAAAACTTACCAAGGTGCGGAAGATCATTGGAGCAGCCCTTGAGAGTGCCTTGACGACTCCTAGGAGGAGTGTAAGCTTGAAGTTGAGTATGGTATCTGATGGTTCCCAACAAGCCATTGACCAAGTTGACATGGAGATCGATGATCCGAGACACACAACTCAACTTTTTCCTATAAGAAGTCTTATACTACGTATTGTATACTTTCTTCGACAAAGACTTCATATAGATACACAATCACAATGGGTGTTGTGTCGAACTGGTAAAACTGGTCAAATAAGAGATACAATGCTAATTGAAGCACAAGAAAACAATGAATATTGACCAAAAGATATACCTCTTCATGTAATAGATCTCATGAACACCACCCCCTGCCAAATCTATTTTTAGAATATCCCAAGTCAATAGATAGTGAAAACAAACTGTCACAACCCTATAGAGGACGATTCTTCGAATATTTAGATAAATATTTTCAGACAGATTCTCAAAGCCCAAGAAAATAACATACATAATTAGAAATTGAATTAGTCATCTCAGAAATCTAGAGCTCTACTCATGAAAGTAATCCAACCTCTCAGTCAACCTCAACACAAACTCTTACAATAGTTCCATTTTTTAAGAAACCCTAGAAAGAAAATATGGGTCTAAATCATATCCTGATTTTCAAAGGAGATGAAGACCCTAAGTGACATTGGTTCATTGGTGAGAAATATTGGGACACAACTAGCATAATTGATGAAGATAAACAAATGACACAGTTTGGTGCTTCCCTTCAAGCCCAAGCTCTTACTTGGTTTATTAATTATACATACAATCAACAACACTTGAAGGAAGATATAAGGAAAAAATTCCTCATGTTATTCAAAACTCAAGACAACAATCACTTGGCAACAGAAGAACTAAAATAAATCAAGAAAAATCCGAGAGAAACAATATGATAATATGATAAGAGGTTTAAATATTGTTTAATTCAAATCCATTATGAAATCGATGAAAATTTGTTGGTACAAGGGTATGTAGCATGATTACTACAAAAGATCAGAATTCCCTTCTGAATGTACGATCTTTAGTCATGTGAAGACATATTGAAAATAAAAATAAAAGCGAATTGAAATGGATGATGAAGGAACCCTGTCTTTGAAAATCGTTGAGAAAATACAGGAATACAAGCTCACAGAGCTACAACAATCAATAAAAATGATCTCAATTGCATGGAATGAACTATGGTGTATAGTTTTCTCAAGTGATGGTCACTCAAAATATTACTCCAAGTTCAGTGATGCGTTGGACCCAACAATAAGACGCATCCAGATTGAAACATATTGTGATATTTGTGAAGCCTCAACAAATCATGCAACAAGAGACTTCCCACACAATCTAAGGAATGCATTCCCCAAGTGGTTTCATATATGCGAAGAAAATAATCATTCCACCCATGAATGTCGATTGAATGAAAAGAACATATGAAACGTTCAATCGGTATATCATACACACGTGGTCGAAGAACATATTGACCAAGCAAATGGAAACAAATACAGAGGATGGGGTCGAGGGGATTATTAAGGTCGAGGAGATAGAGGATGCGATAGAGGATGCTACTATTGTTTTAATTTTTGTAAATATGATCATATTATCCCAGACTTCCTAATCAAAGACAAAATTGATCTCAAGTTCTGTAACATTTGTGGAGTAGGAGATCATTCCCTAGAGGACTTTCTGATTGTACTAGAAAAAATTATGAACAAAATAAATGTAAATCTCTTGCACAAAGTACCAAAACAAGAGATCTTGAATTTGAAGAACCTTCATGTAGTAACACGTTCAAGATTCAGTGAAGATATGTCTCTAGAACTATCAAGTTGTCACACACCCAACCCATTAAGTACCCTTTTAAGGGATGGGGTATAATTTGTTTTCCTTTCTACAACTTCTTTGAGTTCCACAAATAAGGGGACCATTGCTTTCTTCTATCCGATAGCTTTCCAACGACTATAAACTCGTCCAAAATTGAGTTCTGAGTCAAAATTTATGGCTCGTTGTACTTATTTGGGTATCGTTGGTCAAAGGCCACGTGACTCCACCTCATTCGTACCATCCTACCTGGAATTGACACGACCTTGATCATCATCCTATAGAGATGACATGGCTACTGGAGGGACAATTGCAGGGGATATCTCCCGTACCTTCATGGGTAAAAGGGCTTTGGCCCCTTCTATATTCTAGTACATGTATACAAACTTCCCCAGAGCTCTGAAGTCTAAAAGACTCTTTCCAGTTTGGAATCTATGGTGGATATTCTATCCACCCTTCGATCTGATGGATAGGATTCATACATGCTTAACACATAACTTAAACTTAACAAGGAGGGTTGTACACTTAACTCGTGATAAATCTGATGACACCATGTGGAACCATACAAGAACATTGCATCACCATAACATATCCTAGATCCTCCAATCGGAGTTGGACACATCAATGTGGGAAACTTTGACACTTTGGTGCTTCAGTGTTTAAACCACCTTCCTACATCCTCGAGTTTTTCTGAGAGTCTTGGAGTTTCAAAGTTCTAGAACTCCCACCACGTACTCTGGCCTTCAGCGCTTCGACATTTAGCCTTGCACCAACACGCCAAATCTCATGGAGCCCCGAAGTCTTAAAGTCTCAGACTTTCTTTCCATTTACTTCGGCCTTTATTACTTCAGGATGTTCTCACCTCTTGAGCCCTATGTTTCCCAGACTAAGACTTTGTCGAGGTACTTACATTATCATTCCATTAGTTGATTGGATGGTCACAAAAGATTCCCAACAGATCATCAAATCAATATATCATATCGCTCCTGAATTCTTCCCCACGATCTAATGGTCGGTGGTATTTCGATGCTATAGTATTTCATGGCTTCGCGTCCCTTAAATTTCTTAACCCAATAATTCCCTGAACGGTTACCTATCAGAGAGGTCATTAAGTAGGGATAACTATTTTTTTTCGGTTGATGGTACCTCTTACTCTATCCTCCAACTATACTTTATCTAACGGTCAAGAAGGGTCCTTAAGGATCCTTAGATCTATGGCCATCGTTACTTCGTGACTTCAAAATTCAGAGATTTTGGTCATTTAACACCTTTTTACTCTTAGAGTGGGTCAACATTGAATTTGACCGCAGCGTATATCCAATGGCCAGTGAAGATATTGAAGGTTCTTAGATTGACGACTCACGTTACTTTGCAGATGAAAACTTCGTCAAGGTTTAAAAATAAGGTAGATCTCACAATACCAGATAAGAAACTGATAGTTTCTGGTCAAACTCTCTGGTAACTATGTCGGTATGTTGCCTTCGACAGGATTAGAGTGTTGTGAAGTTTTAACATCCCAGAGCTCCAGATCTTCGAAGTCCCAAAGCTCGAAAATCTTATCTCCTTTCGAGTGTAAATAAGGGTCCAAGAACCTTGTTCATATGGGACTTTGACAAGCCCCAGAGTCTACACTCTTATATATGACCCAATACTTGGTTAAGTCCATGGAATCAAACCTACCGTTACCTGGAATAATGGTTTGAAGGAAAATACTTCCATTTACAGGACTCAAATTCTATAATAGGAAAATGGATTTTGAGGGATGGACGAGTTCAGAACAGTCCTATAGAGTCTTTTCTGACTCTGTATTCGCAGATTTTATCCTTGGACAGTATTTTGGAGTATTACCACATATATAGATTTAGACAAGGGGTCACTTTCCATTTTCCCCAAATTCATTTAAAACCCATTAGTAATGTTTCTCCCTGGCTAAATAGGATTTAAAAAAAAAATCCATTGATGGGGTATGTTATCTGAACTTTACTTTGAGTTTCCAATCAGCCAGGTTGTTCAAGTCACAATTGTATAGCATCCAAATAAGATACAATGTTATAACATCATCCATATATATCAAGGACGTATGTGTATAGAAAAACTAAAAGCATTAAATCATGCATTTCAATTCAATTATACAGAGTCTATGAAATACTTATCTATTATGGTTGATAGCTGAACAAATAACTGTGGGTGTTCACCTTTCCAACCAATCGTAGGCTCATATGCATTAACTCTTAGCACTCTGTCCACCCCCGTTCCAACCAATGATACCACCAGGGAGTTCACTCTTTTCCTCGGTTCTTCTACAAAATCGTGGAGGCCCCTCTCATTTTCCCACAGGAAGCTAGCAGTCTTGTTTTATATCCACTAACAAAGGGAGCCTTCCATGATCGCTCACTCAATCACACAACTTATTTTATCATCTTGATTATAAAACATGGTTCAGTATCTCCTGTAACCACAAAAACTTAATTTTTCAATTCTTTTTTTGAACTCGAGAGCCTCACACACTCTTCTTCTTTTATGAATGGTCCTCAGACCCATTCATGTGTCTCTTCTTCTTCTCGGGTGTTTTTCTCCTTCCTTGGGAAGGTTATGGACTTGTCCTATTCCTTCTTCCAGAAGGAACTTGGGTCAATATTGGCTTGTAGGAGACTAAACTTTGTGGCTAGGTTGTCCATGCTTCCATTCATTTGGGTATTTGGTTGTTCAACCACCAGTCCTTTTCTCATTAAATGATTTTTCCTTGGGATAAAGATGAGGCTTATTATTCCATATCAAATATTTTAACAAAAAGGATTGGATCATATCGGCAAGATGAAATCTCTCTACCAGTTTCCTCACTCTTTACTCTAGTGGTATCATGGCCATTACTTCAAGGCTTCACCCCCATAGTTGGTTGTTTACAATCTAAAAAATAATACATTTACATTGTTCACATGCCATGGCATGGTAACCATAATTAATGATTAATTACAAGTTGGGTAAACATGGGTATTACAATCCCCTCCACCTTAAATTAACAATGTCCTCGGTGTTCTTTCTCAGTAACACATGCCATGCCTTTTTCATTCATCTACTTCATCATTACCTTCTTCTTTTCCCTCATAGTCTGGTCCTTTTCCAGATCCTCAACATTCATCGTATGCCTACAACATTTCTAACAACAAGCATGTAAATTCACAATTTTGTGCATAACCATTTTATTACTATTCATAATTTAAGAAGAAATTTTCATAATCCAACACAATACTTATCTGTGTGGTTTATGGATTTGCATCCATATGGATATCTCGTTAACTTGGCTCTCTATTTTCCTTGACATACCCATTGTGTGCATGATTCCAATCAATATTTTACAAGAAATATCAAAGTCTCATCTTCTTTGTTGTCACTCACCCTCCAGGCCTAGGCTCATGCATCCCCTTCTCTACTATACAATCTCTCAGGTGACTCATCTTTCCTTGCCGAGGTTTTCTCGCACAAGAAGAGTTCTAGAGACTTCATCGAGTATTACATTCGAGGTGTCCCTCTAGCTTGTGTTACCACAACACAACATATTCTAGGGAAATCATGGCTTAGCACATGGTTCTCATGTCTCAACAGTAACCTTTTTCATGCTTTATGGACTTGAAAAATATCATCTTTCCCCCCTAGACAAATCATTTTCATCTCACTTGTACCACAAGTATACATAAATTATGAGATGTTATCATCAATTCCAATTGATAATTTTCTTGCAAATAAGTCACCCACAGATTTCCAAATTTCACTTTTTATTTTCATATATGTTCCATATAGGAACTAGATTCACAAGTATGATATTTTCCTTCCCATAGCAGTTTGACCTAGTAGGCATTGGTCTTCCTTATGGGATTACTTTTGTTTCCATATCCAAGACGCTTCTTCCTGCAACTCCACCTTCACATAGACAAACAAGTTGTTAGTTCTCATGCACATTAATTCTTCAAATTTATGCATACTAACAGTCAAATCATTTTCATTTATTCAATGGTACAGATCAAAAGGAAATATCATTATTTACACATGCATCATTTCATCATGGCCACATTCATACCCAATACACACTTGCACTTATTTCAATTTTTCCACATATTATGATAAGAAATTTTACATGGTGTGTTGGAGCTCAACCAAACTCTTCACCATAAGGATTTTTCATTCTCGTTCATTATTACAACATGACTACACTTCCTTCTACAAATTGATCATGTCCTCAATTTAACATAATATAATGCGAAAACAAAGTTGCATATGGTTGCATCTAAACACTTACTGATAACTAGTGGTGCCAATAGTCATGGCCACCCACTTCCTTTCTTTAACACCTTTTTAATTTAATTAGAGTATTGGAAGGCCATCCCTCCTTTATGGGAAATCTATGGTCTTCCCTCTTACGAAAGCATGAAATTCCTCAAAGTATTCAATTCAATGTGCTGCCTATGAGCATCTTTATTCCCAATCACCCTTGATTGGCCAATGTACCCATGACACTGCTTATTCCTAAAATTTCTTGCAAGTATTCTAAATCATCCTTGATTTCCATAGGTTCATACCTATATTTTATTTATTGAATCATACCTTTCTTGGGTATCAATGGAATGCAACAACCACTAAAAAATATCTCTATACCATGTAGATAATAAAATACTTCATAAGGGACTCTTATCAAATCCATTCATACCTTGTGCCACATAGGCATGAACACTTTTATAAATGCTCTAGCTTCCAACACCCTCTCTGATATTACCTCATTAGCGGTGCTTTATGGAGACTTTTAAATTCCTTTCAACAAATTTCAACAACAACCTTCTCGTATTCATCCTCCGCTTAAGGTTTCCATCACTCGTAATTGTCTTTCCCAACAACTCCAATTTCTTTCTACACATGACATACATCGCAAATATATTAGTCATCATGTAAAATAAAAATGCATGTATCATAGCATTCAAATCAATAAAAAAAAATTAGATATGCCCCAACATATCTCTATGGACTCTACCACATCAATCCTTCATGTGTTAGCTAGTGCAATTGAAATCCAATTTTCAATTGTATTCTATAATCATACAACTATCAACATCCTTATGCAAAAACACTTACCTGCATTAGTAAATCAGTCTCATACCAGAGAAATACAATAAATAACAAGGAAGGAGTCAAGGAACTCTTCCCTTGTCCAACTACTTCTACACAGCCCTGGACTTTCAGTCCAACTGATTTATTTTCCAAGGCCTCACTTCCTTTACTTAACACGTCTTAACCAAGCCTATTCATTCAAACATACTTATTTATTTATTTTCCTTTGCTTTCACAATTGTTCCTTTTTTAGATTCATAACTCTGTTAAGTAAATCAGATTTTAAAGTGAGAAAAGTATTCCTCCTTTTCTCCTTCTTTTCTTATGCAATCTACTCCCTATTGGGATCTCCCTGCTCTTTTCCTTGAACAATATTGGTTAGGTTCACCTTAACCTTCTTGGATAAATCATCATGCTACAACAATAAGCTTTTGTTCACAATGAATTATGAACATGTGCTTCCTGCACATTACCATTTAGTTATCAGAATGTTCAATGTTTATTTGTTGGTCTTCCATTCATGCATCATGTTTTAGAATGTAATACATGATTCTTATATATATAGATATATATAGATATGGCCTTGCAACCCACTACCCAATTCTTTGTAGTCATTTTGGTTGTGACTATGTTGTCCAGACAAATTCTTTACACAATTCCTCCACATGGAATTCCTTCAGCATTCAACTTACGTATTGCATATCCATCACTATCTATGATGGCCTCAACCTTGAGTCAACTTCATCTTTATCATTTCAGTTGTTTACCAAATATTCCATAAGAAATATAAACTTGCATTCTTATGATGCATTCTGGATTACATATGCACATTATCCCATTTTTCTTTCATGCACGGTGCTCTCTGATCTAGGTGGATATTGGTGGCCACCCACCTATTCCACTGGATTGAAATTTTTTTTTCCATCTTGGTAGTTTTTTGACAATTTTTCGGGTTCCAAACTTCTGGGGCCATTTTGAGGCCCTAAACGATGTTTTTTTGGGATTCGGGGTCCATGCAATTGCCAAACGCACTAACCTAGACAAATCTAAAATCATTCTTCTCATTTAGACCTTTCCAATGGTGTATCGAGTGCCTCAAACAGAGATCGTATGCAAAAGTTATGCCCCTGGGAAGTTGACGTATCAACTATCCCCATCGGGGCCCACAAACCTTTTGGTTTTTCATCTTTCGAGGTTAGGGTTTTGGATTTTACTTATGTAAAAAAGGCCCTTAGATCCTCATTGTAATAATCACATTCTTACGAATGTGAGTAGCCATCATATCTCTTCTCAGAGATAAGATGCCACCATTCTAGTGAGTCTTTCACTATGTATTTTTACAGTGTCTGTACATTTCTTTCGTTAATAGAAATCATGTATTATTGTATCTCTGTGTTTATGGTTGCATCTCTGATACATTGATGTTATATTATTGGACATCTGTGATATCTATGTGCATTTCTTTATTATATCTTCTCTCTCATTTCATGCCAAAAATAATCAGGATCAGTGGTATCAAAGTAGGTTGCTCTATATCGTTTTTTTCAGTGCATGTCCCCGACGAGGTCCGAGTATAGCAAGTTGGGTATAAATCTTGTCTCTCTTGAAGAAAATCACTCTCACACGCCCAATAAACCCTCCATGGCAGAAGAAAAGAAAAATGATGGAGCAGATGATTCTATCAATCTGTTGCTTGAACAAGCTCTCACGCAACAGAGGGGAAAAATGATGGAGAATTTTTTCCACATCCTTCAATGCCTGCCGATAGCAGTAGACGCATATTCATAAAACAACGAATTTGGAAGCAACTCTCCTTTCAAGGTACAAGTTGATTTTGATATTCTCATATTTGAAGGTCAGATAAATGCGGATGCCCTAGACAAATGGTTAAATTTGTTAGAACATTATCTCTCTGTTCATAATTTTTCCAACAGGGAAAAATCACCTTCTCACTCCTTAAAGCTCTCCCCCATGTCAAACATTGGTGGGAAACTTATGTTGGATTACTGAGGGGGGGGGGTGAATCAGTACTAGAGAAATTATAATCCCTTTTAACCAAATAATACAAGTGTTATATCAATGTAGAATTATCATCCAATAATGAGAAATGAACAAATGAACAATCATACACACACATAGTACACTAGTGTTTTATGTGGAAACCCAAAGTGGGATAAAACCACATAATGTTTTTTCTTATATGTCTTAAAGAATTGCATTCATTGGAAGCACCAAATTCCTTTGTTTTCCAGCTACAACTAGAAGGAGTCTCCAACCCCCTAGTTTCTCAGTACACAACCTGAGGGAAGCTCCAACTCCCCAATTCTATGTCTACAACCAGAAGGAGGCTATAACCCCCTATGTTATATGGCTACAATCAGAAGGTGGCTACAACCACATGTCCTTGCCCCATCCAACCGCCCTAAAGTAGAAGTAGAATGATGGAACCACTGTCACACTATCACTATGAGAAATACTGTTGTAAACCTGTACCAATAAACTTTAACCATGCATCAACCTGTACCTCAACCTGTAATCAACCTGTACCATAAACAAGTGCATCAACCATGCAACAACCTATAGAAAACAACCTGTAATCAACCTGTACCATAAACAAGTGCATACAACCATGTACCAAGTATGTACCAATCACGTGTCAAGTACTCATCAACTATGAATCATCAATATCTACCAGCATCATCAACTATACACCTCATGTATGTGTCAACTCATCAACTACTTGTCTCAACCATGTACCCAACATGCACCTCAACCAAAATCCCTCATCAATATCATCATCCAAATATGATTTGTAACTCTGTAATAGACCTAGTGTATATTATCACATACTTGCAAACCTTCCTTAACTTTAACAACAAGACACTAGCATTTTCATCAAACTTTCCTTTAGTCTCACATGACTAGTTTTGGATTAGTCAACAACCCTAACTTGTAATAATCATAACTATGTACCTGTAATGAATAAATGCATGAAACTGATACACAATGTTCTTCAGTGTGTTTTATGCAATTCCTATAGGTGTCACTACTTGTAATCTCTCAGAAAAGTATTTATAGCAAAAATGACATACCTTTTTGAATTCTGGATTATTCTAGAGAACGGCCTTATAGAGCGTTCCCTGCACAGAATATTTCTTGAATGGAATTGAAACTGTTACACATAATACTAAATATTGTATTCTAACCAACCCATTTTTTCTTATTGAATTTGGATCTGTTATGAAGAATTTATGACGTTTTTACCCGAAACACCTGTTTTAGACTAGTTTCAAGACTAGCCACAAAAACTATTTTCCACGGAGTGTAACTCCAAAAATACAATGACACAGAAGATGAATTTTTTATCATAGATAATTGGATATGTTTCTTCAATTTCATATCAATTTCATGGTCTGAATCATTATATAAAATAAATTATTGCGAAAATGGTGAGATGACCTGTAAATAACATATCTTAGAAAGCATCATCAAAAGAATTTATCCTCCCTTGAATTCTGGCCTTATTTTCTTCACCTTCCATCTGAAATTCGGCTTATATATCCTTTGTTTACCTCAGAAACCTATATATATTCAATATTCTCAAATGTGATCTAAAATGAGAGATCATTGCCTCTTATTTATACTCTCCAAGTAGTTTCCTTAAAAACATCTTCTAGGTCACTTTGTCCACTTTCCTTATTTTAGGGTTAACCCACTTCTAATTTCTCCAT